>JAQQZU010024880.1:0-10449 GCA_030068025.1 Parauchenoglanis punctatus | reverse complement strand
TTTGGTCAATGCCACCGTCTCCAACCTATATCACATAGCTGGTCTCACTACCATCTTGTAGACCTTCCCTTTCACTCTTGCTGGTACTCTTCTGTCACAAATCACTCCTGATACGCTTCTCCACCCACTCCACCCTGCCTGCACCCTCTTCCACATTCCCCGTTACTCTGAACTGTTGATCCCAGTTTAAACTCGCCCACCTTCGCCAACTCTACTCCCTGCATCTTCACCATTTCTCTGTCCCTCTCATTTATGCTCATGTATTCTGTCTTAGTCCTACTGACCTTCATCCCTCTTCTCTCTAGAGCATATCTCCACCTTTCCAGGGTCTCTTCAACCTGCTCCCTACGCTCACTACATCCGCAAACATCATAGTCCACGGTGGCTCCCGTCTGATAGCCTGTCAACCACCATAGCAAATAAGAAATGGCTCAAAGCTGACCCTTGATGTAATCCCACCTCTACCTTGAAAGTATCTGTCACTCCTACTGCAGATATCACCACTGTCACACTGTCCTTGTACCTATCCTGTACCACTCTTATATACTTCTCTGGCACTCCTGACTTCCTCATGCAATACCACAACTCCTCTCTAGGAACCCTGCCTTATCTTTCTCCAAGTCCACAAAGACACAATTAAACTCCTTCTGGCCTTCTCTATACTTCTCCATCAACAACCTCAGAGCAAACATTGCATCTGTGGTACTCCTTCCTGGCATGAAACCATATTGCTGCTCGCTAATTGTCACCTCCCTTCTTAACCTAGATTCCACTACTCTTTCCCATAACTTCATGCTGTGGCTCATCAAGTTTATCCCTCTGTAGTTACTACAGCTCTGCACGCACAGAAATTTACATACGGACATGAAATTTTGTGGAAACCTGGTGAAGTTTGTAGGTTTGTTGCAGTTATTGTGAGCACGGGATATGCAACCAAATATTACGTATTTTTTACTTTATATTTAGTTGACAACATTCTGTTCCAATACACAATGTGGTATGTTCTCTGTTTAACAGATCTAGATGTAAACACCAGGGACTAAAAGTTGAAACGCTGAGCCCTCTTCTCACGTTCACCTTTTAATCTCACAAATGTCTTCAGTGTACGGCGGAGATAAATGAACGGTCCTTGCTGTTCCAATACTTTTGGAGGAGGCTGTATTCACTCTGAGTTGATTTCAGAAAACCAAAAATAAACTAAAACTTATACAAATTCTTAGGCTTTTTTTTCCCTATTCAAGAGGTTTGTTGTACAGTCAGTCATTCTTACACCGAAAGAGAACAGTTGAAAGAACTCACTGGAAACCCAATATTGGTATGATCGTGAGGACAGTCATATGTCTGTAGGAAAACCTCTGACCGCAAGTGTAAGTGATCACGAGAACCACCTCTGCTTGCAGTTATTCCACAACAACTAACTATAGAAATGGTTGATTTAAAAAAAAAAAAAAAAAAAGTTACTATAAAGTGGTTAAAAATGCACCATTCATTAATAAATTAAAACTTGCAATTCAGGACAGGAGACATGCTGTTATAGGAATATGATATAATCCAGTTCAGGGTTTATTGTTGATATTTTTTCCTATAACCACACACCCAATCATGCTTTTTATTGCTCTTGTACTAAGGGTGGATGCATGCACATGCACACGCGATTAGCCTCCACAAACAGTTTCTGGACGATCCTTCAATCACTTGTATAACAATAACTTGGTCCGAGCATATTGAAATATTCAAAATAGCTGGTGCATTTAGCTAATTTGATGACAGAAGTGGAGATGGTGTAGTAATTGCCAACACACTCCTCTTACAACCTCTGGAAACTATGCCTTGCTTAATTTTTAGTACATCTATACTGTAGCTCCTTAATATGTCTGTTACTTTAGGTTCGTGAAATTTGAAAAGGAACTGGAAGGCATCGAGGGAGAGCAAGAGCTGAGGGAAAGAAGAGAATTTTCAGTTCAGACCCATCAACAATCAGGCAAGTTCAAATGCAAGCTAAGTATAAGGAAAACATTACTTAAGCTTGTTAGTGATTTTCATATTTTAAAAAAAAAAGAAAAAAAAAATTTTTAAAAAAATCTTACAAAAAACCACAGTAAATAAAAAACACAATGGGTTGAAAACTGGACATTTTTTTTCCCCTTCTATAGGAAATGATCTGGTACGGAGTCCTTATACAGTGACCGATCAGGCAGCGAATAGCAATGTTCAGGACCCGGCTGAAAAGGCACTATGGGAATACAGGGAGATCATGAACGATCTGGAAGCAAACATGAAAGAAGAGTCCGAGATTGCTAAAAAGAGTCAGAAGAGGCATGATGACATGGAGGATGAGCAATTCAGTGAATACCTTGAGGTTTACAGCCAGAAATCAGTAATTGAGGTTTTTATTATAAAAAAAAAAAAAAAAAAACCCACAAACCCCACCCACACACACACCCACACACACCTTAATGCAATACCCAAGATTAATTTTTCTCAGGTTGGGGCAGAGATAGACATGGCATTTGTATCTTCCCTGCCATCTTCGGACTCAAACATTACTGATATTCTGGTGCAGCTAGTGGTTGCGGTTAGTAACTCTTAATACGTATAATCTTTATCAAAGACTTTACATACCATTTATAGCATAAACCAGTGTTTATTCAATGTTCTTACAATGTTAAAATTAATCATAGTGTATACCTTGTAAGGAAATACAGCTTATAGTTTCCTTAGTACCAAGAACCTTTGCATACAAATCATCAACGCTCCATTTCTACATCTCTAGGACAACGCACAGGACATACCAACCGCTATTACTGTAGAGCCAGTAGCATGCCATTCAAATAATGAAACCCCAGCCGAGTACTTTTCTGCATCGCCACCAAAACTTCCTTCTCCAACTGAAAACTGCGATACACAATCTCATCTACTGCTCCAGTCTGGTGTCTACAGGACTGATGGTGCTAATTTGCCCCCCTACCACTCATTTTCTACAAAAGGACAGAAACCAGCAAAATTTGAATTTAAAATGTACAAGACACCATACCTTTGTTACCTTCTTATACACATGAAACAGCTCAGGAAAACTCCAGGTCAAAGAAAGACACAGCAGAGATTAGAACAGTTCTCAGGGATAAAAACGATACCTTCTTTGCTCACTCTTCCTCATCTGCAAGGCCATTGATTACTGACCCACTAACTTTTCCAGAATGGGTCACAATCTACTCTTGATTGCACCGATAACATTCAAAAAGAAATTCCGATGGGATATAAAAAGGACAACAATTTAATCGTTATTTCAACAACAGATTGCAGCGCTGGGGAAATGGTCGCACCAAGAGTACATTGTGGTTTTGATGAAATGGTTCCACCAACAGATGGTGTTGGGAAATCTGTTCCTCTACTAATAGATTGCGGTGCCGAGGAAATGGGTACCACGACAATAGATTGTGGTGTCTGGGACTCCTTTTTCGCTGAAAGCACCTCAAGTGGACAAACTTGATGTCAAAGAGAAAAACCCTTGGGCAACATGGATGCAGAAAATGAAGAAAAGCAAGCCTGAAGAACAAGCAGGCTATTATGCAGATGCAGTAGAGCAGACAAATTCAACTGAGAAGTCAAACAGGAACAGAATTAAGCTACTCAAGGTCCAAAACGATTGAGGCGATTCTCCAAACAGTAGGAAATCAATTAAATGATATCCCAGAGACAGGGGAGCTATTGTACATGGTAGGTCAGAAAGGTGAAGATGCTGGTTGCAGTATGCAGGTCAACAATCCCCACTATTTCCATGATCCAAGAAGTAAATCCTATACAGATATAGATCTTCTGGTTCCACGGGATGATACAGCCAAAGCAACCCAAAGACTATATGATCCTTTCACAAAGGACCAGGTAAGTGAAATGAGTAACCCAAAGATTAAAAGCATACTCTATGCAAGAAAAGCTGAGTACCCAGCCTTTACCAAATGTTAATGGACTCCACAGAAGCCCCACCATATCCTATAGGGCTAGAATGCTTCATGTCTGAATGGGTAGATTTGGTAATACCATTGGAACAGAACAGCCCAGTTCAGCTTGATCAAAATGCAACAAGACATCATTAAAGGCAATAAAAAAACAATTCACCAAAGTACACTTTAGCAAGAAGTGTTTCTACGGCAACAAAAGAAGTGACAAGGACAGATGAGCATGGGAACACTATCATGGAAGATATCAGTTATATCTTTATCATTTTGGACTGCACTCCCCCTTGTCTCATTTTCTCTACTGTTATCAGTTATGCAGTCCAAAATGATAAAAAAAAAAAAAAAAACCCACACGCAGGAAGTCATATGGCAAACACGGCTGTCGAGATGGGGCAGCTGACTGACACGTCACAGTACAACAAGACGAGACGTGGCAAACGAATCAAGGCGGGAACAAATTGAACTTGCTGGTAGCTGGTCAACAATCAACTCCAGACAAATGGAGAGAAAAAGCAACATTTCAGAGAGTCGCACTAATCCCAAAATACTGGCAAGAAGAAACCTTGTTCCTTCACTAGACCTTGAAGGTGACCAGCTTCATATGGACCAAGAGAACACCTATGTTTTGGTAGGCAAGAAAGAGAAAGACTATAAATCCAAGAGCACAGGGAGACTGATGGGTCAAAACCTGAGGAAGGTTGAAATGGCACAAAGAATAAAAGCTCAAAGTTGTAAGGTGAGAAGCTTCAAGGTAATAAGATTTATTTCATGAAATATAAAAAGGAAGGATTAATAAACAGAAAATGCAAAGTAAATCAGAACGTATAAGCAAATGAGTACCAAAGAATGCAAACCAACCAGCAGCAGAGGGCAAGAACTACAAGGCAGAAATTAAGAGTAGCTCCCATTCAGACACGCCGACAAGAGAAATTGGCACCTTGTTTGTGAAGGAAAAAGTTTGTTTCCAGTAAGGCTGGTGGTGATATTGTACACATTTCCACAAGAAGCTGTAATGCAACTGTGTAGAAAAGCAAACTGGAGACCAAGAAGAGGAAGCAGGAGCTGTGAGGCACAGCAAAAGAACAAAAACGTGGAATCTCCAGATTAAAGGGGGGTGTAAACAGCAGCAGCACTACTACACATCGAAGCAGTGAGAAAAAAAAAAGAGAATTTGGACCAGTGGCTGAGGAAGCTGCAGAGAAATACACTAAAACAAAGGAAGGGGAATTGAGGTCAGGCACACCCAAAAGATATGACTCATCCAAAAGTAATGGCTTAACTCTAGCTTTCACAGTTACAAACAAGTTAAAGGAAATGAATGAAAAGGAGAGTCGAGGCAAGAAAGTGCTCAAGTATTAGCATCACGAAGCACAAAACGGTGTTGGAGACAAAAGACTAACAAGCTACATCGCTTCACTGCAGCTCCAGGAGGAAAACAAGGAGAAAGAGGGAATCAGATGGTAGAAACAGAAGCAAGAATCAAAAGGAGGGGACCAACATGAGCAGCGTAAAGAAGGGCGCAAGGGAGAGGTGACAAAGAGGCAAGGGGTCGATGTGAAAGTGACAAAAGAAGAAAGGAAAACGATGCCATAGGATGTAGAATTATGAGGCACACTGCAGCAGTGACTACACAGGTACAGACTAAAGCACAAGAGAAGACCATAGGTACTGTAACTGGAAGAAAGAGGACTCAACAGGAGCACATGGAAAGACTGAAGGGGGGGGGGGGATTTAACCAAAGAAACAGAATCCAGTTTCATATGCCAGGCCCATGGAAGGAAACTAAGAATCAGCAGCAGAGAGACCAAACAGCTCGCAAACATGCCAAGTCAGTCATTCTGCTCACTCCTCAAACTACACAAGGATCGAGAACATGACGGAATGGAAAAACAACAAAACCAGTGAAGTCAATAAAGGCCAAGTGGTGACGAGAATGAGCAGCAGGATCTGGTAAAAACACAAAACCTGAAGCAGTGTGTAAATAGCAGCAGGAAAATCTGGTCATGAACAGCAACAAGTTTTGTATAGTTCTAAAACCGAACCACTGTTTCTGCAGAAGCCAAAGACACACCAACAAACTTAAAATGCAACAGTAGGCTCTTTTTTTTTTTTTTTAAAAAGTAAAAAAAAAAGGTTAAAAGAGAAGGTCAAGAAGGGAAAGAGATCCCAACTCACCATCACTTGGAGAGAAAAACAACCAGTTAAAGAAGAAACCTTTATTAATTTAAAAAAAATAAATAAATAAAAAAAAAAAAAATAAAAAAAAAAAATTGACACGATGACTAAATCACTTAAATTGTTTTATTTATAACTGAATATATTAAAATAACAGTATTTTTGGTATGAAGTCCTTAGGCTCAAACAGATATAAAAGGCACAAAGAAATTCAAGACAAAATCCTTCAGCTGAACATTTAAAAGCAGTAAAAGTACCAAGGCGCTAAGGTTGTGATCGTATAGTGGCTTTTCACAGTGTACTATTGACTTTGGCTTACAGTGAATACAAAAACAGGCCCAAAAAAAAAAACCCCCCACAAAGAGTCCATCACACAGATCTGTAAACATTAAATGTATACTAAAACGCACACACACTCACCCTTTACAAATCCACCCGAAGAGATTGTCTTACGAAGTTAAAATCCACTGCCATGTGGATACTGTGTACACTTCATAAATATCCCCGTTTTACTATTAAAAATACAGCATATGCTGCACATGAAATCTTCAGTCGCACTTTTTGTTCAGTCCATTTCTGTTATGAATGCCTCTGCTGCGACTGGTATTTCCACTCGGTACGCCGTTGTGATTTCGGTCTGCCTCGAGCCGCAGTTCCTCATGCTCAAAGTATTCTTTGAAGAGCTTCTGATATGTTGGGTGAGTGGTAAGCAAGTCATACAAGGCACCTATCAGAGAATTGGGGTGGTCAGATTAGACATTATACATCTGGTCAGGAGTTAATTTAAGTTTTCTATAATAGCATGACTGACAGTAGTGCCAACTGTAACTCAAATCAGGTTTATATTAATACACTGTTCTGTTAATGTAGAAAGTCTCACATATTAGCTCATTCACAGGGTACGGCAGACACCACATCAAAATAATACACAGAAAATTCATTATTTAATGAAGAAAACGTGCAACTGTTGATATGGTCAAGTTTTTAACACCTATGGAAGGAGTCTCCAGTTTCAAAGGTTATTAAATCTTCCACCACAAAGATGTTTTCAGGACAGAAGACCTTGTTGTTTCTTGAGAACACAAGTTTAGCATTTTTGGCCAATTAACTTAAGTTAATTTCTTGTACATAGTGCCTCCCCAACACAGCAGCTGCGGCCTGATCTGTGCCGATTAGCAGTCTGCAGACAGCTTCAGCAAAGCACTACAAGCCTGCAGCATTTCTGATTGGCTTAAAGTTTCCACAATCATTCCAATCCACCAAGGAGAACATTATTACTGGCCTTAATGACCAAAGTGGCAATGAAGTATGCCAAAACCCAAACACCCAGCCTGCCTTCCCCTGGAGGCACTGCAGTTCATTTAATAGTCAGTTAGGTTCCAGGGAACCACTTTCACCAACACAATGAAGTAGGACAGCCACCTGACGCCATCAGGAAAGCCAGTTTAGGAGGTTTAACATCTCAGTCAATACTGCTCAACTTTTTCCTCAGCCACTAAAGAGACCATCCTCACCACTTCCACCTGGTTCCCATCTGCCTTTGCCCTTGCCAATTCCAGACTACAGCAGGTCATTCGCTCTGCTGAGAGGCTCATTAATTACCAATCGGTCATCAGTTATCATCTACTGAACTTGTACATGGCATCTTACCGGCTTGGACATCAGTAACACACACCTTAATTACAATTACACGCATACATCTTAAATTCTCTGTATTAAAAGAAAAAAAGAAGTTTATTACAGTGTTGTCATTCCTGTTACCACTTTTGCTGTTCTTGATTCGGTTTGTGATAAATATTAGAGTCCTTATGTTCTTTATTGCTGACTGTCGATGTTCAGCGCTTGCTGGAAGCTCCCTCGTCCCTCCCTCATGGGGAGGGGGAAAAAAAAAAAAAAAAAAAAAATCTTTAAAGCTACTATAACATAAGGAACCAAGTTGACTCACAGATTGTAATCACGGTCAAATCAGAGTGCAATATAAATCACAAGAGGAAAAACTACTTCAGGTTTTCAGGCCACATCACACCACCCAATCATTTATTAGTTTCCAACACCATACCTAGTCATGTCTATTCCTATTCACACATTTTGATTCATATTTAAAGGATTTTGATAGCACTACTGTCCAAGTTTGATGATGCGATCACATTTCTTGTACTCACCCTCAGTCGGTTGTCCTCTGTTGGTCAACTCCGAGTACATCTCTGCAATGCTGTATTGAGGGACTCCTACTAGCGCTGCCATCAAACCAGAGAGGTCCTCTGCACTTAGCAAGCCATCACTGTTACTGTTATACAGCTGCGCACACACACGAAATGAAACACTTGAAGTTAACTCTACATAAGCAAACACCACATCTGGCCCAAAAAAAGGCAATTTCAAACAATTTTTTGTTTGAAGTCACCCATTTTTCCAGTGATCAAAAATACTGGAGCATGACTGACCAGAGTTTCCTGTTGCCCAGATGTGCCCTGTTAGATTAATTGTTTAAACAATTAAGATCTCTAAAGGTCTACTTTTGCTTGAGTCCTGAGTTTTGCCTTTGAAGACTGCATTTGTTGTTTAAATAGATAAACCAACACGAAGACCACACAGCGATCAATGGGAGAAGAGCAAGCCATTTTGAAGCCAAGAAATGGAAAGTTGATCCATTTATCCAAGCATCAATCAATACAACAATTTAGAAAATCCTGAAAGATAGAAACCGCTGGTGTTCAACAACCAGACATCAGGTTGGCCAAGGAAAATAGCAGTAAGAATCAGACTGAAATTTCCAAAGAAATGCAGTGATGAGCCACAAAAGTTATAGAACCAAGATTAAGATCCTTTCAGGTAGTTTGGAGTTTAATCATGCAGCAAGACAATGGCCCAAAACACACAGCCTATGCAATAAAGGACTTCGTCAGGGGTAAAAGTGGTTTTAGAAAGGCAGAGTCAACACACAAGCATGTATTTCACCTCCTGACCTGAGGCTGAAGGAACCCTGCCAAATGAAGGGTTATTTACGTTAAGGTTATCTGTTCCTATACTTTTGCTCACCTCAAAATTTGGTCCACTAACAGTACCATGTTCCAAGTTGTTTAACAAATGTAGATAAATATCAGGAACTAAAAGCTGAAATTCTGATCCTTCATTTTGTTCATCCTTTTGACCTCAAACCTAAAGGTCTTCAGTGGACTGCAAAAAACAAAAGAATGACCTTGCTGTTCTAATACTTTGAGAGAATTGTATTACACGGATGTAACCAGAGAATAAAATTATAGACTCTTTATAATTTGACCCACGGTGCAGTTCTGCAACTGTCAATTACCCACATGTTTGTTGTGTGGCCAAGTGAATAATCCATGGTGATCATTGCGTTGTGGTTTCTGAAGGTATTATCTGGGATTATCTATGACATAACTGATGAAGCTGTAGATGTTCTAACATGCCAGCTGCATGCTCTTGTCACCAATACAAAAGGATCCGTTACAGCACTTGAACTTATTTAAAACCACGCACACCACAAACTCACCGTGAACGCAGTGTGAACGAGACGCTCTGGCTTCCTGAGTCCTGCAGCTGTACACAAGCTCAAACACAGCTGCCTCAGATCCAACGTGTCCCGCTAAAACAGCATTTTATTAGTGCAATCGTATACAAAAGACTTCTATTTATAAGCACACACTAAACCAGCGGTGTAGGCGTTTACATACGTGCAGTGCACCCCACTTTACCTTGGAGTAGAGGGAACAGATCTGTGCTGCTGTCCGTCGGTCTGAGAGTCCCAACAAGGAAGGCAAGTGATCAGCAGTGACCGTGACCTGTCCTGAGTGACATCGGTCAATCATTGCATTTATCAAAGTTTCCACTTGAGCATTGCTTAAACTAGAGAGAAAGGGAGGGAAAATGGATGGCCATGTGGGAAAGAAATGGGAAGGAGAAACTTGTATACATGCATCTTTCACAGTCACATACTGATTTCAATGAGAATGGTTGATCTTTGGCATTCAGTGGACACAGACAGACCCCCAAATTACAAAGGTTACTGATGCACCGACAATGGAGACACACACACGAAATCAAGTCTCCCACCACACTTTTTTTTTTTTATTTATTTATTTTTAAATTCTGATTTCTACTGCCTTTTGTAAAACACGTTAGTAACTTGTTGGATTTACATTTAATTTAAAAGAATCTTTAAGTGGCAATTTTAAGATGCATTTTAATATAAAAAGGTGACATAGGGCGGCACAGTGCTAAGCACTGTCGCCTCACAGTAAGAAGGTCCTGGGTTCGATCCCCGGGTCACCCAGGGTGCCTTTCTGTGTGGAGTTTG
>JAQQZU010024878.1:0-10451 GCA_030068025.1 Parauchenoglanis punctatus | reverse complement strand
GCTGTGGGAGGAAACCGGAGCACCCGGAGGAAACCCACGCATGCACGGGGAGAACATGCAAACTCCACACAGAAAGGGTGACCTGGGGATTGAACCCAGGACCGTCTTGCTGTGAGGCGACAGTGCTAACCACTGCACCACCCTATTTTATAGACCTTTAGCTTTAATACTTCATTTAATTTGTCAGTCATTTTAGGGGCAACTGTATGAAATAAATATATAAAAATATAAAAATTCACACAAATACATGCATCACCAGCACCTATATTTAACTTGTGCCAAGTTTTTTTCACCTGGGCAGTACAGTTACTGCAAATCTGTTTTGAACACTATGATCACTGATCATCAGCTATAATCCTGTACGCACCATGTGTGGATTTTTTTCTTACTGATTTTGTTCATTTTTTTAACATTCTATCTTGAAAATAAATTTGTGACTACAGCAGATCATGGCTGGATTCTTTTTTTTATTGTGCTTGAGAATGAGATGCATTTTATTTGGCTACGTTGTCCACTGTGTCCACTCACAACTTTGACAAATACATTTGAAGGCTGATGATTGGTGTTAAGGTCAGGTGACATGTCATTGCATAATTAAAATTTCTGGCTCTTAATCGTGATTTTCACCTGGCATGTAAAGTTTGTGTGTAAGCAGGTGAATAAGCAGTCTAAAATGAACAAAACAAAACAAGTGAAAAATTTTCAGGCTGTTGAAAATAGACAGCAAACTCTATTGCTTAGTAAAGATTCTGCTGAAAGCATGAGCACCGAATCTGCTAATGCTAGTGCTAGCATTAACGGCAGGGCATAAGCTAGCAGGCAGCTAATCCACAATCTTCCTGCTTTGCAAAGTGATGAGCCCTGCTGGGTAAAATCTAAGCAGCAAATGTCCACATTATGTGGTGGCGCAGCTTTTCAAGATGTTCTTAGCAGCGTTATGGCTGATGAAGTCAAAAGGGGATCTGACTTTCTTAAGCTAAAAGCATTTCGGTATAGGTACAAGCCTCCTAGAGGGTGGATAGCCCAATCTAAGGATGTCTGTAGGAAGAAATACAAAATTCTGAAGGTACTTTTTGATGAGAGACTTTACCTCACCCTGCGTCAAAGGTGTTGATGGCGTTTTTTTTGTGTAGCTTGCATGATTTTCTCATCAGGAGATGTGATTCTGAGAATGAAGGCACTTTGTGACTGGAATAATACAAAGAAAATACTTTCAAGACACTTAGGAATACCAGCTCACAAGGGCACAACTGTGTGCAGCTTAATTTCTTTATGTTATGTTTATGTTTATGGGAAGCAACAGTCTTCTCCAAGTAGAATTGCTCACACCACACAAGGAATGAAGTGCGGTAAACATGGACTCAAAGCAGTCATTTGTGTACAGCAAAATGCCCGTTCCACCCATTCTTTTTTAGGATTTTTTTTCTACAGCCGACAGTGCAGGTAAGACCTTAACCCAACTTATGTTGAATCGATTAGGAGCATATTGTTGTATATGGTTGTTCTATCTTTATGCCTAACTTTTCTTATGATGATGATACTAAACAAGGGAGGCTATTGTTTGCCTTGCCTTGACTTTTACTACACATTTCTCAGGGCTATATTCAATCTAGATTAGTAGATACGTAGCCAGCTGCTGGGTGCTTTTGTTTTTCAGGCCTGTTGGCTGGACTGTGAAATGCATGCACTAGGGTAATCAGAGTTTTATGGTGGTGTTATTGGTAATGTGCAGAAAAAAATTCTGAATCAATCTCTCTCTTTTGCTTGCTCACTCACTTGCTGAGTAGTCATATATCCGTCAGTGCATGCATTGGAACCTAGACTTTAAAGGTAGCTGACAAATGGGTGGGACAATTTTCCCTGTACTATGAAATATAATCTTGCTGGCAACTCAGCAAGGCTTACTGTTTCACAGGCATGAGGCTTTGAGATATAGGATAGGATTTAAAAGAAAGCTTTCAAGCTCCCATTTAAGCTAACAATGCTGGCTAGGTCAGGCAGGCCATTTAGAATCTACCCAGTATTTGTAGAGGTTGCTGAAATGCTGCCTCTAAGCCTAGCCATAAATTTTAAGGCTTCAGGGCTATGAAAACAGCATTCAGTTCCTGGGCATAAGAAATGCTGACATGAGTATACTTACCACCAATTTTCAGCCTTCTAAGCTTACTTTTAGCCCTGTTGCAAGACACTGTTCAGTTAGTGTATATGTCTTGCAGAGTCTTTGAGGCCTTCAGTAGAATTTTTGGGGTCTCCTGTCAATTGTCTGGCATAGCCACCTCAAACTTGGTTAACATAAAGTTGTAGGCTACTAAAAAGTAACTTTAGGGCATGTCTAAGTAACTTGTGAACTTGAAATATATATATTTGTCTTTAGTATATTTATGGTAAGGATCTGGTTAAGGATTATGTGTAGAAGTGCCAAATTCAACATGCATAGCCCTTCCGCTATCCTTAAGATGGGTTGAAAGTTCAGAAGGCCTGGTTTGCACCGCTGAATTTATTAAATGATTTTTCCCTTTTTTAGCATATGCCTTAAAACAACATTAGACATCTCCACTCAGCAACTGTACTATATAGGCTTCCAAAGCTCACTAAACCTCAGTAAACCTAAGACCGATTTATACTTCTGCATCGAACCTATGGCGTAGGGTATGGCATCAATGGTTGTGTATGTTGAAGCATCTATACTTATACGTAAGGTGCGCATTTCCTCTAGGAGTAGCTGTCTCATAAGACACACCAGAATTTACTGCTTTAATGCACAGATGATGTGCGATACAACGTCTGTGTGTATGTGGCTATGCCATACCCAACACTGTAGGTCTGACACAAAAGTATGTATTGACCTCTGGGCAAGAAGGAAGTCATCCATCTCATAATATTCACTTGCAGACTTTTAGTCATCTAATAATTCCAGTTATTTAATAATTATAGTCATACCGTATGTCAAGTGAAAGCACAAAAGATAAAGTTTTTATATCAACAGATCACTTTGAATGACTCGGTGTTGTTTGTCAGCCGTTTACAGTGCCGAGGAAGTGCGTGCTTATAAAACACTTGATACTCACAATCAGTCCATTCACTTTAGAAACATCATGCATTTTTAAAAAAAATGCTCTTTGAAAAAAAAAAAACTAATTATATCTATTATTATTATTATTATTATTATTATGTCTTGTTATCCTCAGACATGAATTAGGACATTTCATAAACCTGTTGGGTCTGACATTTTAAAGACGATTATTTTAACAATAATGCAATTAATTATAATGGCGTTTAATTCAGAAAATTGATGAGAAATCGCTAAAATTGAAATAAATTGGGAAAGCACCCTGCTGTTCAAGAAAAAGGCCTGTGCTCTGGAGTCATAATACAAGACAAAACAAGAGCATCACATAAATGAATACTGCACAAACATTCAAATATCCAATAACGGAGACTGACCTTTAATGAAATGACTGGCATGAATATACATGATACATGAAATGTTACTACGTGTTGCAGTGGTGCAGACTACAACAACTCTGATTGGTTCGCTTGCTAGGAGAGAGAGAGAGAGAGAGAGAGAGAGTGCTCGTCCTATGCCTGCAGAGTTCTTGCTTTTTGTCACAGATGTGTAAATAGGCCTGCAAACAGTTGGAGAGGCCAGGGACCGCAGTTTAAAGAAAGATGGACAGAGAAAATGTTATTCTTTCTGCACTGATTTCCTTACTATTCAATATATGTCCCTGTCCAGTACAGAAAACATTACAAACTGTCAAACCAAAATAAATGAAAAACAAGTGGAAAACTCACCAGTCACTCTTTGTAGACCATTTTGGTGTGTTACAGCTCAAAGCATGGTGGAGCACAGGGCAGGTTTGTCTGGGCAGGTCTCTTCCTATAACAGCCGACGTTGCAGCCTGGTTTAGATGCTGAGCTCTGCCACAGGAAGTGTTGCCCCACCAGTTCAGGTTCTACTGCCAGGCGAAGTGATGACACCTGCACATCCCTGGACATCCCTGTCTGCAAAAGCTCTTTCACCAATTTCTCCTACAAGCAACAGGATCCAACGGGTTGTCACACTCCTGATACATGATAAAAGCATTTACCAAAGCCATATCTTTCACATGCTGGTAGAACCGGTGGCACCACTTCATGTTGTGGTGTCCATATTCATACAACATGCAGAGCTGGTCTGCTTTGTCCACACCACCCATGCACTGACTATAATCTTCAACACAGATTGGTTTTCTAACAGTCCTAAAAGCACGGGACCCTTATACCTTACTCTTTCTTTATATAATTGTAGTGTCATACTCTATTTGACAAAATAGTAACAACTCCTGTGTCACAAGATGACACTGCTAACATTGGGGTCTGTTGGCTTTAGCTTCATGGTCTTCATTCAAAAATGGTTTTTCATTCAAAAATGATGGTGCTTCATTGGAATGTATTGCCTAAATTTTTTTTTTTGCAATAGGAAACCACAAATTCAGCTATCATTAAATTTTTCTAGGGTAGTATTTACATTTGAAGTTTCTCAGCACTCTGTCCAGAAGAGGTTTAAGTTTGAAGAGCGGGTCGTAATTTGGCTTTTCTCTTTTAACTCTCAATGCTTTGTCGATAAAATGTAAAAAGGAGCTGATGAGCTGGAATTGATTGCAGGACATGGCATGGTAAAAAATCACATTAGACTGTCTGAACACTAAAAAAACGGGTGATTTTCAGCTTTTTGAGAAGTCCAAAACTAATCTGTAGTGAAAGAAATGTTTGCCTCTCTTTTGCATCTGTAGGCTTCCATTCCTTCGAAACATTCAGGTTAGCACACGAGCTAGCACAACCTCAGCAGTTGGTTTCAGTCACCATTAGGTTGATCATGTCATGTGAAAACATGGACAAGCTAGCATCAACCTGACACCACAGGTGATCACTCCCCCTCCTCCTCTACCTCTTCTTCAGCCATATCCTTACTTCTAAAACTCTCCAGCACCCCTCCACAGCTACTCTTATTTAAAACTAAAAAATCTTTCTCACTGTCTCAACTGAAAAACTTGCTTCTTAAAACACTCATCATTCTCTTGCTCTAGGATCACCAATAAAACCCCACAAAAATAATGCCTGCAAAATAGTTTTTTATAGGACATAGTTATGATATGCAAATTAGACAAACATCAACCACAGATCAACTTTTGGCTCATTAGTTCATCCTGTTACATAGTATAACTGTATTAGGGTAAAATGATTGGAAACAATGACGTTTCATTGCTTATGCATTTCAATAAGAACTATGGCATTCTAGAACACTCAGCGTTCTGTCGACTATAGTTGACAGTGGCACTGAGTGGGTTAAATTAGGGGAAAATTGTATTCCAGGATAACTAAATCTGTTCTGAGACCATTTAAAGAGAAAGAATGACATGGAGGTCAAGACTCTGAACTTCCCAAATGGGATACTTCGGACTTGTCAAAATTTATCTTATAATCTGAGAAGCAGCTAAATTCTTTTATCAGTTCCATCAAGGCTGCAACAGATTACCTGGCTCAAAGAGAAACAGAATCTGTATACAAAGCTATGTTATGTTTCACCTATTTTTATCCAATTAATCTGTGCATTTTCTTTTATAGTGAAGCGGCAAGGCAAACAATAGTGAGTAAACTGTTAGGTTCAATCCCCCCAGCTAGAGAGCTCCAGGCTTCCTGAAATCAGTCTGCCTATGAAGTTCCCTGTTTCTGCATTGGGTGGGGGCAAGTGTTTGGGGAGAACACAGATTAGGTATCATGATTCTACTTGCACATGAGCAAAATATATATGTCTCATCATGCAACATACAGACGTGGGAACTCCACATTGGTAATGATGCTCAGGATGCAACCTGAGTTTAGGCACAGAACACATCTAATCTGGCTAATCTGAGGCGATATCCACGGCATGCATGCAACTGAGGTGAGCAAAATCAATTATCAGATACTCCAGTTTCAAGTGATGGAATGCCTTGCATGAGCATTCGATACTGACTAGCAGTGTACAGTGTGCCAACCTCGACAACCTAGCTATATTCTAACATTAAATTTACTATCCTTATAAGTAGGCTCCTTACATGCTTGCAAATAATTTATTTGAATAGTTGAGTCTCCAAGATTGTCAGTGTTATGTTAAGAACATAGATAGAGTTACCTTGAATCAGTTTGGGATATATTTGTGCAGAGGGGTTCATAACCTCTCATGAACACCAGATGATTCAGGAATTTGGCCAGCCATCTCATCTGCAGCGAAAAGACAACAGCATGCACGTGTGCAAGTGTGCCTCACAATGCAATTAAGACAATATTTGCTAAATGATGATTACATGACTTACAGAGATTAAGTGACACTAATAACAATGTAAACAGCTGTATTTAAATTGTTTGTGACAACTCTTCTGGGGCGGCATCTTGGCTATCTTTGCACCTGTTCAGTCCCTAACGCCATGGAAATGACCTCTCAGATAGTTAATAACTTGTATGTGTCAGAAAGTTTTGAGAGTTGCCTGGTACATCATGATGAACTTTATTGCTCAATGCTGGAGTGCATTGCAAACTTGGCTGTAGCCTCTGCGTTTCTGTTGCACAGAAGCAGAAAAGCTTTGTTGAACGAACACACCGCTGTCCTGAAACCTCAGCTGCTTCTTAGCTTTAGCAGCACTTAACACTTTGATTTTATCACGAAAGCTGTGGATTTTAATGACTGGACATGGATGCTATTCTAACTTGGGATGTGCTCTGTCAATAACTTGATGTGCTCTGTCAATCTTTGGGCGATTATCTTTGGGCAAGCCCAAGGAATTGTGGAAGCCATGCTTCAAAAAACGTGACAGATTATCACTCTTTAACCCCTGCCAGTAAGTTTGTTAGAATTACATTATCTATTCTGCTCCGATTCACCAGGTTGTCCAACTTAGATATCATTTCATCTATTGTTCTGATGTAGGCAGCTAACTTGGCACTGGTATTAGTTATCTTGTCTTCCCTTTTGGAAACATGAGTTTCTACCTCCATGAGTTGAGCACTGTTGTTGAAGTTTCGTGGCAGTTGAATTGAGAGTTGCAGCAGACTGAATAACTTTTGGTCCTTTACCATGTTGATGTTAGTCACTATGTCATCAATTATTCATTTAGTATCATTGCTGTCTGCACTGTCACCATCTTGGTCAGAGACCGCTGTAGCTCGTTTGAAATTTCTTTCCCTTTTAGCCATTTTCCCTCCCATGTTATGTGAAACTCTCATTGCCTCTTCACTCTTTGTTAATAAAGCTTGGTCCTTGTTAGAACAAGTAGACAAAGCCTATAAAATATTACATTTTGGTGATATAGTCCAGGAGAGTCATCTGTTCCTCTGTATCTCTCAGCTCAAAGTCATCAAGTGACTCCCAGAGGGGATGCTGCTTATTGTTCCAAATGGCTGTTATTTTATTGAGTGTCCTCTTTTTGACCACTACCTCAAAGCTGTCTAGAGAGCAACCCAAGATTCTTCTAGCTTTCTTGATCAGTTTGTTGAGTTTATTTGCATCTCCAGTTCTGATGCCACCTCCCTGGCATACTGCGGCAAAGAAGATTGTGTTGGCTACCACAGACTGGTTGAAGAGCTCTAACATTTTGCTGCAAACATTAAAGGACCTAAGCCTCCTGAGAAAATAGAGCCTTCTCCTGTACACAGCCTCTGAGTTGATCTTCCAGTCTTGTTGTTGAGATAAAAACAAATGTATCTGTAGGTGTGATCCAGCTCAATGCCCTGACACATAAGAGTATGATGGGATAGCATGATAGTGGGGTGGTTATGGTCCTCTTCCTCCTGGAGTCCACTGCCATCTCCTTGGTTTTGTTCACACTGAGGAGCAGATAGTTCTTATTGCACCACTCCACAGAGCTGTTGACCATGTCCCTGTTCTCCTCTTCTTGTCCATCCCTGATGCACCTGACCACCACAGATTCATCAGAAAATTTCTGAAGGAGGCACAGATCCAACCTGTACTGAGAGCCTGTGGTGTACAGGGTGAAGAGGAAAGCGGTGAGCATTGTTCTATGTAATCAGATTACAGATCCTTTTAGTAAAAATGGGAGTTATGTACAGTATTACAATTTTAAAATGCATAAGGGCTGCAACAACTAATCAACAAAATCAATAAAAATCGATAAAAATAATTGCCAATTTCATTATTAGTTGAACTGCGTTACGGTGTATGCTGCACATGCGCTATGTCACTTCATAAAACATTTGAGTGAAATAGGGGCGCAGAAACATCAGTAGGACTTTCTCTACGGTGTGAAACTCTTTACAGTACACTACCCTTCTGGCCTCATGATATAACTTGAGTTTTAACGTGAGTAATATTCTCATTCCTTTGTCGGAATGTGAGGAGAAGCACAGTGTTCCTGCTTGAATTGTTCAGAACAGGTTTATGTTTTGTTAAACAGCAAGTAACAAAGCTATTTGAATCAATTAGCTTAAAAAGGTAAAAATGTAACTAACTAGCCTATTTTTCTGACTCTGCTTTTCGATCCCAAAAAGAATCAATTCACTAAACTTGGGCATTAAAAACTAAGAGTTAAATGAAAATCTTTGGAGTCGATTCCACACACTAAAAATTATTTGCCTCGTGTGCACACACAGCAAGTAAAATTAACTTAGCATGGGAGAGTTTCAGTGAGCAAAACAGACACACATTATTTTACCTTTATTTTGAATTTGTCTGTTTGAAATTTGAATGAATCATGGCTTGAAATACAGACCCACAGCTGCAAAAATTGTGGTAAGTGATTAAAAAAAGTGATAAACAGTAAATGTTGTAGTCTACATACCATCACCTTGAGTTAGTCTGAGTGTATATTCAGTACTATTCATATGTAATGGTTATACTGAATAAGTATTATCATTCATTTGGTTGACATGAGCACTTGATAATAGTCTCATGTTACAGATTATCTGAAAAATGTCACTAAAGTTGTAATTAGTGAACTGCTATTTAATTAAGCCTAGGTAAGAAAGAGTTCTGTAGTAGTGCTGATTAAAATGCTGCAAATAAATATTTTAAATAAACATCTTATGTATATATTAAAAAAAAATGAAACCAACTGAATAGTCAAGCAAAATTCAATAAACCCCCCCAGAAATAATCAAATAATTTTTTTTTTTAACAATTAATCAGCAATTAATCAAAAATAATCAAAATAATCGGAAGTTGCAGCCCTAAATAAGAATGATATACTACATGTACATGTGCACGCAACACTTCATGAGTCTCATAACACCACTCTGGTCTTGTTTGAAATCATAACTAATCTTATAGTTACCAATTCAGTATCATGGCCTCTAATGAAAAAAATGCATTCACTGGGTGGAAATTTTGCCATTATTTTGTCGTTAAATCAGAAAAGGGTAACATCACCACAATACAGTGCAAGTTCTGCCTTTCAGCTGAGAAAATGCTATCATCATCCACTTATTTGGTATTGAGATCATTCAAAACTAATGGAAAATAATCAGTTACATTAATTTTATCATAATTAGATTAGGTTAATGACTACATTTTTTAGTGCGTAATGGTATCGAAATTCATTTTTAAACTAACCCTCCCCAACCCTGATAAGAGAGTACAATATACTATAATTCTACTTTATATTGAATAAAGCCCAGAGAAACCTGCAGTAAAAGTCAGCAAAGTAAACAGCCTCCCTCAATTAGCAGCATCATCATAAGAACAGTTAGTCACCCAACAATGTGCAACCCCAAACCAACCTGTTACAATAAATAATCAAAAAGCCAGGTGAGACGATAAAATGAAGTAGCACTCCTACATACAGCTGTGGTGAAAAGTTTTGAGAATGACACAAGTATTGGTTTTCACAATGTTTGCTGCTTCAGTGTTTCTATTATACTGAAGTATAATTACAAGCATTTCATAAGTGTCAAAGGCACTTATTCACAATTACATTAAGTTTATGCAAAGAGTCAATATTTTCAGTGTTGGCCATTCTTTTTCAAGACATCTGCAATTCACACTTGCATGCTGTCAATCAACTTCTGGGCCAAATCCTGACTGATGGCAGCCCATTCTTGCATAATCAACGCTTGGAGTTTGTCAAAATTTGTGGGTTTTTGTTTGTCCACCCGCCTCCTGAGGATTCACCAGAAGTGCTCAATGGGATTAAGGTCTGGAAAGTTTCCTGGCCATTAACCCAAAATTTTGATGTGTTGTTCCCCGAGCAACTTAGTTATCACTTTTGCCTTATGGTATAATTCCAACTCCATTATGCTGGAAAAGGCATTGTTCGTTACCAAACTGTTCTTGGATGGTTCGGAGAAGTCGCTCTCAGAGGATGATTTAGTACCATTTTTTATTCATAGCTGTGTTCTTGGCAATTCAATTCAATTTTATTTGTATAGCGCTTTTAACAACAGACATTGTCACAAAGCAGCTTCACAAAAGTATATAA
>JAQQZU010024877.1:0-10454 GCA_030068025.1 Parauchenoglanis punctatus | reverse complement strand
AGGCCTCTCTCATCTTTTTAAGTGGGAGAACTTGCACAATTGGTGGCTGACTAAATACTTTTTTGCCCCACTGTACAGCGTTTAGCGGAAGCCGTTATCGAGGGTGACTTACGGAAGTGCTTTCGAGTCTCTATCAAAAACTCCTTGTCCTAGTTCACTGAGTCAGGGAGTACCAGTACCATCATAACATTAAAAAAACAAGTAACAAAGTGGTCATTTTTAAGTACTTGGAGATGAGGTAGGTCTTCAGTCATTACTTAAACACCGCCGGTCACTCAGCTCTTCAGACATCTAGGGGAATTTCATTCCACCACCTATGTGCCAGGACAGAGAAGAGCCTTGACGCATGTCTTGTTTGTACCCTGAGAGAATGTGGCCCCAGTCGAGCAGTGCTGGAGGACCGGAGGGAACGTGATAAGTGCTATAAGGTAGGGGTGCCAGTCCGTCTTTGGCATTGTAGATGAGCTACAGGAAGCCAGGTAGCAATGAGGTGGTGCTGGAGAACTTGGGGATGTTGAAGAGAAGTCATGCGCTGCATTCTGGATTAGTTGCAAAGGTGGAATGGTGCTCAGAAGCAGACCTGCCGGGAGAAAGTTGCAGCAGTCCAGTCTCCAACAAGGGACTGAACAAGTACCTGAGAAGCCTGGGTGGATAGAAATGGACAAATCCTGGAGTGAGTCAGTTTAGTGATGATATGAGAGAAGGACGTTTCTTTATCCACGGTTTCCCCAAGGTTATGCGACGGATGGTGAGATCTGTGCTGTCCAGGGAAGTCACGAGATCTTGAGATGAATTTAGAATAAATACTTAGGAAAAGTCATTTTTGAAAGGATGTATAACAACTGAACACTTTGGAAGGAAGAAAGCAAACCGAAGGAAAGAAGGATGGAAGGAAGGAGGCAAACTAATGGAAGGAAGCAAAGAAGGAAATGGAAGCATACTGAAGGAAGGATGGAAATAGGTAAAAGGAAGCAAACAGCAGAAAAGAAGAATAATGAAGGAAATGGAAGGAAGGAAGGAAGGAAGTATAACGAAGGAAGGAACAAAGAAACGAAGGAAGGAAATGGAAAGACAGAAGCACACTGAAGGAAGGAAGGAACAAAATGGAATGAAGGATATGGAAAGACATGAAAGAAGAACGAGTAAATGATGAAAGAAAAGAAGAAACGGTTCAAGAACAGAAGCAAGGATAATCGGTATTAAAAGAAATGAAGGAAGGGATGGAATAAAAGAAATAAATTATAATGATTCCTGCAGTATTGTGGAGTAAATGTGATATAACACATTGCTGCTGTTGTACAAGTGGTTTCAGTCAGATATAATCTCATATGAGCACAGAAACACGTTGTTCCTGTCTCAGCGGGAATTTGAAACCGTTTTCATGTTTTGAAGATAAATGATGTGCATGTATAAAAAAAATGAAGACAAGCGTGTCTAGCTGGCCAGAATACACTACACTACTATTAATTGAGCATCTCGTTTCAAATCAAAACTGTATGTGACCAAAGCTATAATCTCATGCTTGATCTTTGGAATGCTAGGCAATTACACTACTAATGTGTAAATGTGTTATTATCTATTAACTGTGTATTTACACAAGGTGTGTCAACTATTTGTTTCCTCATACAAACGGCTCTGATGGCACTTTAAGATTACGCATATCCTGAGAACAAAAGCAGTCGAAGACTTATCTATAACTGAGAAATAGCTCTCGGCTGTGGGAAGATAAGGGAGATCTGTCGTCCAATCAAGACTCCACTTTTCCACTTTTCCATAATTGAGCTTTAGCAAGTTTGTTTCAAGACTCGCTGTATACCAGCCTGTGCCCAAATCTAACATCAGATCCTGGTTACAATGTGAGAACACTAGCTGTAGAGAAAAAGTAGCTTCCTGATAGGGTAGATTAAGACCATCGGTGTTTAACTTTGGTATTTAAGGAATAAAATGTTGTGCATTGTGTTTCATAGGAAAATAATCAACGTTGGGGTGATGTGACGAAGCGGAGTTACTGACAAAGTTGATGGTTTTCCTATAACGAAAAATTTGGTTTTTTTTCTATTTTTCTAGTAAAGTGATTTTTCAATGATTACAAGTGTCTAATTACTTTTTATCCATTTATGGTTACATGTCGTGTTGGGGAAACAAGTTTCTGTTCTCACGTTATAGCAGCTATAAACAGTCATTCCCTCACCAGCCTCTCTTTATTCTCTCTCTTGAAGTTAACAAGATAAAAAACATTTCTCATATTGTTACATCCTCCTGTCCTGGAGATGTTAGAAAAACATAAAGTTACGGCTTTACCTCTGACAAAGCACTGACACTGGAGACTCCTTCCATAAACGTGAAGAAAACATCTTCTTTACGGAAAACGTCACCAAAAAGAAAGTACAAAGGAATGAGGAAAAAGGAAGAATTGTGTGAAGAAGAGAAAGAAAGTTTTACATTTAGAATAAAACTTAAAACAGCATAAGTAAGTTTTTTAAAAAGTTCAAACATGCAACAGTTTGTGAGTGAAGTCATGAGTGAAGAATAGAAAAAGAATCAGAGACAGAAAGAAAGATAGGAAGGAATGAAGAAAAGAGAGGAGAAAGTAAGGATTAACTGTATTACAGCGACGATTACCCGTGTTTTTTCATCTATTGTACACGTCCCTGTGAATGAGCTGTTGCTATAGAAACAATAACACATTTGAACGAGCTGCGCTACTGTCAGAGCTGCTGTTATAGACAATTAATCAACACCGTCCAGAATGCAACAGTGCTGTGTTTTAGACAGATTTTGCTACATGTTTTAATTTGGGAGCGTTTTTAGTTTATTCGTGTTTAAGCACCGGGTCTGAGAGTGCTCTAATTGGTCGCATTTAAGCATATATACTCTAAACATCACATCTTCTTAAGGAAGATGCTTGAGTATAATGTTGCCGGTGTTCGCTGTGGCTGTAGAATCTGTTCTCTTCTGTACTAACGTTTCCCTTTCACTTGTCCCGTCCTGCCTGAAAACCCGCAGAAGCCCGATTTATAATCGTTGTGTTGGGATTGCGCTCCAGCACTGTGTGAAGTCAAGGCTGTGACTCACCGGCAGTCCTGAGCCTCTAATCTTCAAGGTTGTGATTCGGCACAGCGGTTCACCCACGCAGCACACAGGATGGATGGCGCACTTTGAAGCCGTGCGGGTGGAAATCGCCTCCTGTGTGGATCCTGGATCAGCCGACCCAGCCGAGCTAATGAAACAGATTAAAGTTGTGAGAGGAAAAGCTGATCCTGAATCAGTGTTATAGAGGATGCCTGAGGCTTTGAAGCCTTTAAGAGCAGCTGGAAATGGCTACTAGGGAGGGCTTGACCTTTATCTTCTGATCCTTGTCCAAAAGACCCAGTTTGCATTTTCACTAGGGGTGGGGCTACATTCGGTGATGTCACTAAAGTAGCACTATATCTTTGAAGTAAACACATCCCAGATCATAGGATTCGGTGGAATTAGATGTGAAACCTGGAAACCTTTAGTGATACAGCCTATTAAGTTAACTATCTAGTTAACACAGCAGATTCTGGTGATGAACATATTTATGGGTTTTATGTTACCGTTATATTGGGATACTTAAAAAAATATTAATGTAAAGAATGATGAATATTTACTTAATTTGGTTCTTTGGAATATAGTCTATTAAATCTTTGGTGTTTTATCTGGTGCATTGGTTCTTTTGTGTATTTGTTCTTTGGTGTATTGTTTAGTGTGCTATTTGATGTGTTGGTTCTTTGGTCTGTTGTTTGGTGTATTGCATCTTTAGTGTATTGGTTATTTGGTGTATGGGTTCTTTGGTGCATTGTTTATTGTAGGGGTTTCATGATGGGTTCTTTATCCTTTGTGTTAGTGCTTTTGGTTATTGTTTGGTTTATTGGTTGTTTGTATGTTTCTTGTTTTTGGTCTGTATATATTTGGTTGAAGTTTTGGGGGTTACGTTGTGATGGACAATATAATGATATAAATATGGTAAGTAACGCTATGGTATGCTTGTATTGTTCACTGAAGGCATTTCAGAAGACAGGCAGTAACCAATAGATGAGTGGATGTTAAAATCCGTTTATATTTTGTGTCTTTTAACATTTCTCCAAAGCAAGAACCTGATGAATCAGGGAGTGAGAGATAGGTAAACGGTGCTTCACTCTCTTTTACGATCATTAATTACTGTTGGTGGTTCACTTTCACACCTTCTGGTTGAGGAAAGTCGCTCTCACTTTATAATTTACACTAATGCAAGTTCCTGCTAAACACCCAGAGCAACATCCTTGCTTCCATGATAATAATAGCTATTGTGGGTTCTACATTGCAGGAGGTCCTTACCATAACTAACCCATAATTACTGCTTTTAAGAACAGACTCAATCTGCACAGTGCTCATCTGTGTGTATTAATGACGTGATGCAACTATACCTGTGCTGGCGTGTCTAAGTTTAAAAACACACTCTGCCTTTTTGACTTTTAAATAACTGTTGAAAGTAGCACTATGTTACTGGGTGGTGTAGCTGAGATGGTCTTTTCATATCTAGGTTGATATATCAAGAAGGCATATGAGATGGTGTATGGCATGTTGCGCTTGGTAGAGACCAAGGGTAACTCTCAGTGTGATGCTACCACCACCATGCTTCATCGTGAGGATGGTATTCTCAGGGTGATAAGCAGTGTTGGGTTTCCACCAAATGGAGCTCTTCTGTGCCAAGGTCAAAAAAGCAAGAGTGATACTTTTTTAGCATGTTCACTGAGTCTCCAACTTCAAATAGGATGGCGTGCCTTATCACTCTTTCATAAAGTTTTGTGGCGTGTCAATGTGGTTCTGTGAACAGCTTCTCATCTGGTTGATTCTCTGACTGATCCCCTTTTTACTAATTTGGCAGAATTGGTGGTGAATACTTATTGCAAGCACTGTATCTGAGATGGTGTATAACTTGTCTGAGATGGTGTGACGCATCTGAGATGGTGTGATGTATCTGAGATGCTGTGACGCATCTGAGATGGTGTGATGTATCTGAGATGCTGTGACGTATCTGAGATGCTGTGACGTATCTGAGATGCTGTGACGTATCTGAGATGCTGTGACGTATCTGAGATGCTGTGACGTATCTGAGATGCTGTGATGTATCTGAGATGATATATGACGTATCAGAGATGGTAAGTGACGTATCTGAGATGATATATGATGTATCTGAGATGATATATGATGTATCTGAGATGGTGTACAATAAATATGCAATGGTTTTCCAGTTGTTTCCTAAATGTATGTTTTTCTTTGTGATATAAAAATGTAATATCTGAATATCTGTTTCACCTGGTGTAATGATTGATATGGTTAATGGAATTTTTATTCTTAGTCTTTCAGGTGTAGCCTTTTTTGTTCACCCAAACATTCACCCAGCTTTCCACCTGGGATCAGCTTTAGGCTATGACGTTTTTATGAACAACATTAGATGCATTCAGACATGTAAGGGAGAAGTGAAAACACTAATCCAATGTGGTTACACAAGAAAAAAACTACTGTAGTACAGCTTAGACACAGCTTCTCAAACAGAGCACACCCTGAACTCTTTGTCAGGGGGCTGATTAGCCTCTGTGTCTGACACACACACACTTTTCAGCTTGCAGCTATGGTCGAACTATGGGCTACGCCTGATCCATTTAGACGTTACAACTGATGGCTTTGCTGATGAAAAGGAGGCAGAGAGGTGAAAGGTGATGGAACAAGAACAGTTGACATTGTTGTAAAAGGTTCATGTGTTTGTCTTCGCCTGATTTCCTCTGTATGCAAATGGCCTCCAGTGCAGCTCTATAAGAATGCCTGTGAAGTCTTTGATGAAACGATGCAGAGCTCTGACCTTCATGTATGGTTACAGCGTTCTGCATATGAACACACCTGTGTTTGCTCAGCTTGCTTTTCCTCTCTTCCTCACACAAACGGCCTTCCCTCTCTCTCTCTCTCTCTCTCGCTCTCTCTCTCTCCTTCACTCAGTAAAACTCTTTTCATGTACGCAGCTATTAATTTGCAAAGATATTCGCCTCAACCTCTAATCCGTGTGCTCTGACACCAATCCTGAGACCATCTGAGTTCACAGAGAAGCTCTGGGTTCAGCATCAGATCCCTGCTCTCTGCTAGTCATATTCATTACATGTAGTAAAGCATCAGACGCTTATATTGCAATTTCCAGGCTCTGGATCTTCCATATTCTGGACCATTAATGATTGAAAAGATGGGATGAATGAATGATCCTATGCCGTCTGGCTATTACCTGGTACCTGTATATCTGTATACTTTCTATAGTGAACACCAAAATGCAAGCTAGTACAAATTAGGCAGCATAACTCTAAAGAAAAGCATATTTAAATTCAGAGTAGTTTAAATTCAGAAATCTTCCAGATGAAGCTGATTACTGAAGACATGTTGGTGTCTGAAATCCGGTGCTGGAGATTCTAATGTAACTAATAAGCAAAAGCAATGATGCATCAATAATACTATGGTTTTCATAAAGTGTACGATTCCAACACTGGCACGGTAATGAACTTACTTTGTATTAATTAATCAGGGATGTCACAGAACGTTTTATTTCATCCTAATGATTTAATAGTGTCCATGAAAAGCAAACATGTGGGTTCGTGTACTTAGGCTACAAGGCCTGTTCTCTATTTAATGTTAACAAATTGATATTAAAGGTCCACTATGTAGGATTCAGTTGATTGCAACCACCTGGACGCCCCTTTCTTACCCCTCCCACTCCAGTGGGTATTAGAGCGTACAGTGGCCATCAGGTGCCCGTAACGTACTTCCAAGTATTTACATTCAGACACCCTTTTTCTATGCAAAATTTTTCAAAATGTGGGTTCTTAAACTTGCACCAGCAAGCACTGATTCCTCTTCTTTCTTCTTCTCGTCTTCCTTCCGGTGCTTCCTTCCAAATTCATGCTCCCATTTGTAAGATCTTGAAACGTGGAAGGCGCTCTCTAGAGGTTTGTCCTTTCTGGGCTATTGTAGCGGCGCAACGTGGCGGCTCTGTAGAGGTGGACCCGCCCCCTGTGTAGTTTGAGCGGGGAAAGCAGGGACAGCACAAATGACACTGGTGACAAGGGTGTTCACAAGTACGGTGAGAGGTTTATTGGTGGACTCAAGGTTCAATAACAGTTGTAGACGTGCAGTTGTGCAGGGAGTTGTGTCAGTGCAGTGAAGCTGAAGTGCTAGGCTTGGTGCTAGGTCAGCTCCCACGATGGTGCAGTATTTCAGGCCAGCTGGAGCAGACACATGGGAGGCGGTGGTGCACAGCAGGGATGGTCGGTGATCAGTGGCAGCGATCTCTGGGGAATAGTCCCAGAGCCATCACACTCACGCAAGGGAGAAACACATACACATGCATGTCAGTCACCTTCTCTACAGCTTTACTCACCCAGGCTTCACCGCCGCCTCCCTTTCATGCTCGTCAGCTTCTACTGGAGAGCAGATGATTACCGCTCTCCAGCCATGGCGGATTATAAGTAAAGTACTTTTTTGTCTTCATTGTATCTGAATCCCTTGTTGTCATTTAAACACGACAAATGACCAACAGTAGTACTTTGTTGCAAAGCTGTTGTTAGCTATTAAATCTTCGAAGAAGGAATTTTGCAGCACTGGTTCAATTTTGGTCCTCTGCGAATTATCTTCAGTTCAGAATTTGTTTCCAAATAATCTGAATTTTAAAAAAGCCAAAAAATAAAAAAAAATATGCATTTTAATTCAAGGTTATAATGCAACAAAACAGGAAAACCACAAAGGGGGTGAATACTTTCTCAAGGCACTGTAGGTACATAACAATTCAAGAATGAAATGGTTCAGTATGTAGATTTGATTATGAACATGTCACTGTACAGATTTTCCTCTAGTCAAGTATCATATGCACCAATCGAAAGTTTCTGAAGGAACTACGTTTTACTTTACTTTAATAACCTCGCACTTCCACTGTTACTATTAGTGAAGGTATGAAACAGAGAAACAGTCATGTAACCTCAGTCTTGGTGTCTCTGTGTGTGCACAAGCTGGTAGAACTGGATCAGATGTTGTGTTAGTAGATTAAATGTGTCATTGCGTTGTTCATTTGTTTTTACTGTTTCCAGATTCATGTCTGGGTTTGTGAGGTTTGTGTATTGTGAACAATACAATAGAAATAAAGCAGAAGATGTGCTTGTGTTACATTCCTCAGAGCTGTGGGAACTTTCATTTAATAGTCACAGATATCATAATTATCAGTCAATTAAGACACAAAAAAGACGCACATCGTACAAGTGAAGGAAATCTGGTACACTCAGAATCTGTTCTTTACATTGTATGTTCGTATACTCACTTAAACCACTTTTTAAACCATAACTTATTTGAAGGGATTTGTACTGCGGACTCGCTATGTAAACAGATCAAAAAAGTGTGTGTTTGATGATATGGAGATGTTTATAACACTTAAGGAAGGAGTCTCCAGTGTCAGTGAGGTAAGATTTCTTCAGGATGAAGGAGTATGCACGTCTTTGTCCTGTCACGGTAACATGACAAGCTGCGTTTTTTGGGTTTTTTTTGTCTTATTTACGTCAAAAATGATGGTGGTGATGGAGCGACAGATAAAAAGTGTTATATATTATGCAGGTAATTAATACAACATTGTTAGCATTGGCCAAAGTAAAAGGATGTGCTGTTATAGGAAAATAAATCCACAGGAACTCCGCTTCATCACACCACCATTGTTATTTTACTATAACAGTACAACACAAAGAGTTTTATTTCTAAGCACCTGATAACAGGCTGCTTCTGGTTGCTTTAGTGCTTATAATTTAGCTTATGATGTTGCATGTGTAGCGTCTAAAACATAGCACAATAACAGGCAGTGAGCGAAGTTGTGTCTCGTATGTATTTTTTACGTTTAGTGATATCATGTGCATATAGGCATTACATCACGTCAGCTCATGCAGGTGCATGTTGTGTTTGTTTATAATCTCGATTAAGAGCCCAGATACGGAGTTCTGCCTCAGGGTGAGTTGTAAAGTCCCTGTCTGGATATAAGGATTTACCCTGCAGACATCTTTTTATCCTTTTATAAATAGTCACACGTTATTCTGGCAGCATTTGAAGTTTAGATAAATACAAACACGTGACTTAACGTGCTGAAGTTTGCTCAAGTGCTAACAGGACGTGCTACATGAGGATGTCACACTTCGTTATAGAAAAAAAAGAGGCAGCAAAACAGCTGCCATATTGCCGACAGTGTGCGTTCGTTATTGCATAAGTTGTGAGATATGAGATGAGAGGAGTGTTATCTCACTTACACTACCGCCTTTGGTGTCAACCACAGCCGGTGGAGTTTTCTAAGGCAGGTTTCTGTTGCTCTGAGAAACAGTAACTGATGAACAACGAGGATAATAAAGTCTATAAATAAATAAGTCGTTTCTTGAACGCATATTGACATGCTGATTTTGTTGTTTTAATTCAATTCTGACTTACTTGGTGTTCATCATACTGTACATTTCCTCTAAAATGTATACTTCCATACATCATTTCCTCTGAATCCTATATTTTATCATATCATATCCATATTCCATGTGTAGGTGTGTAATTTAATGTTAAATGCTTCCCAATCAATAAGAACAGATACGTTTTACAAGCAAGTCCGTTTTGTAAGGAATAGATCTGAAATGGCGTGCTGTTATAGGAAAATAAAGACTAACGATTTAACTAACTTGGGTTAACTAAAAGAGTTTCCCATAACAACATGGCACCAATTGGTTTATTTCACTTAAATCACGGTGCTTCATCAAAGAAAATCTGTGACGTTACTGAGAAAAGCACTGACACAGAAAGTGGTGAAATGTACAGTGGGATTAGCAGTTCATTTGAAGGTGAAGTTAGAGTCAGGTTTTTGCAGTCAGTGGGATGGCAATCAGGTGTGAGTGGGTGCTCTGTTTTATATAAAGAACAGGGATCAATCCGTCTGATCTTCACAACACGTTTGTGGAAGTGTATCATGGCACGAACAAAGGAGCTTTCTGAGGACCTCGGAAAAAGAGTTGTTTATGCTTGTCAGGTTGGAGAAGGTTACCAAAAAAACATCTCTAAAGAGTTTGGACTCCAGCAATCCACAGTCAGACTGATTTAAGATCACTGTTCCCCTCTCCAGGAGTGGAGACCAACAAAGATCAAGGTGTGTAACAGTCCGTATGGTTGCAAAGCAGCCCAGGATAACTTCTAAACAAATACGCGTTGGGTAATGTTCATGTTCATGAGTCCACCATCAGGAGAACACTGAACAACAATGGTGTGCCTGGCAGGGCTGCGAGGAGAAAGCCACTGCTCTCTAAAAAGAGCATTTCTGCTCATCCACAGCTTGCTAAAGATAACGTGGGCAAACCTAAAGGCTGTTGAAAAAATTGTGTGGAGGGATGAGACCAGGGGCGGCACGGTGGTGC
>JAQQZU010024876.1:0-10457 GCA_030068025.1 Parauchenoglanis punctatus | reverse complement strand
CATAAGTGCTTTGAAGTCTCTATCATTAAATATATTCTGATACTGGCTCACTAGGACCTGGGCTAAGAATACCATCACACTAGAAACTGTTGGCAAGTAATACAAAAAGGTTTTTTTTTTTTTTTTTTTTTAAATATTAAAGTGAAGAATAAGTGCTAGTCCAAGTAATTCTGAAAGAGGTAAGTCTTTAGTCGTCGTTTGAAGACACCCAGTTTTTTACATTTGAGTTATTGATTTCATGGTTTGGTGAGTGAATTGAAACTGTTTAAGTGTTTCATTCTTGGATTCTGGCTGCAAAATGACTGGGTGTGATGATACAGTATAGTCCACGTCTTTTGATCACACTGAGCTGTTAGGTGAAGGTGGCGCATCCCTCAGTAGTACACATACCTGCTCTCTGCCACCCATAGCGGCACTGGAGCCCCAGGTCCTGCAAGCAGCACGCGTCAGTCCACAGGTTGGACACACAGGTGCACAGCGACCCAGACGACACCCCAGCACCAGAGCAGAAGCAATAAGCGCACCTTACGTCGCCAGCAGGCACAGTGTTTATGTGGTCCGAAGGGCTGTACCATGCAGCAATGATGCTAAATCAGAGTTAGAATTCTGTTATATGGTGGTATCAAGGACCAACAGCATGTGCCATCCTGTGTCAGGCTGTTTGGGTTGCCAGGTAAAGTTAAGTGTGTCTATTGGTGGTTATAGCACATCCATCTGTCATGCTAATTGGCCTATGCACTGTGAAGGGGCCGCGCCACACTGCCTGACGCAATGGTGTCCACACATCCTTACCGCCCACACTCCTGCCGACATTCCACACAGGCCCCCATAAACTCCTGTCCGACCAACCGGTCAGCCTGCCGTCCCCCAGTGCCCCTAACAGCAAACAGCAGGGCCATGCACCACATCCTGAGCTTGCAGGAGTTTCATTATTGCTGACCTACAGAAAATGAACATATAAAGACTTGCATAGAGTTTTGACAGGTATACACAAACAGAGACAAAACTGAATGAACGGTGAGCAAGTCATGATGGATTCATAAGTGGGTGTGTAGAGTTATGTAAGTAATAAGTGAAGAAGAATGACAATGATGACAACACTGATTGGCACATAAAACTGGGATAATTGCTGGTAATTGGAATTACGGCTCTTTCATGCCTCAAATCGCATTTGACTGATTGTTATCACTTTGTAAATATTAGTAATGACTTGGTGTTACACACTTTGTTCTAGACCCACTGCCACATTCCCTATATATGCTATGATGATGATACACAGTTACAGTATCATGCTTTTTTGAAGAAGAAGTTAGATTGCTTGGTAGTATCTGTTTGAGTAAATGTGTATAGATCTAGTTGATGATTTTGATGAAGACATGAGTGAAATTACTTCTCTGATCCGATATCAGTGTTAATTCACTGAAGTAGATTTCAGTGTCTTTTATTTTGTTTTAGTCAAGATTTATTCAATGTCAAGTCAAAAGTAAAAGAAGTTTTATTTGCAGTCAGACAAACAAAATCCAAATTGTGATCCAAAGGCAATGTCAAAAACCAGGCAATGATTAAAAGAAAAGGCAAAGGCAGAAATCAACGTCAAAGTAGCAAAACAAAGTCAGGACCAGGAAAGTGAGCACATAAAGAAAGGTTTGATACGATCTGGGTCATATGAGTGCACAGAGCAATACTTGGCAAATGGTGAGTGGAAACGGGTGTCCATCTATACTGTAGCTGTAACGTAAAACAGAATTCTTGGAGATGGAGTTCGAAGCACGTAGCATTGAATGCATAATAGCATAATGCCGAAGCATGAACAGAGATTATACAGTAATTTTCATGATAAAATATTTTTTCATTTGCATTGTTATGATTTAGTCATAAAATAAAAGGTCAACAAATATTTATTGTCAAGATTCTTGTTTACAAAATTAACACTGCCTAATATGGTTATATTGTTATCTGTATGATTAGTTATCAGATAGTCTGGCTTTTAATTAATAGTTAGAATTTTTGCCTGACATTTAAAATTTTGTCATTAAAAAGTTTTTGTTATTACATATTGATGGTGTGCATGTCTCTGTGGTGGTCTTCTTTCTAGATAATTTTGCTACAGTTTTAAATAAGAATCTAGGATTATTTTTGTTATTTTCTATCGGAGCTGAGAGGTCCACTGATCGAGCAGCACTAAGAGATTCCTATAGCTCAGGAGGCTCTCCTTCCTTACTGTTCGGAATACTAGCTAGTTACTTTGAAGCCATTTTTGTTCTAATTTTTGTGTGGTCTGTTTTGAGGTGTGTGTTTCATTACCCATGTTTTGATTGCTGTGTTTGACTCTGTTTTGGCTTTGACTTCCCTTCTGGATTACCCCATTGGATTACTCTCTCTGCGTGCCGTTTCTGTACCTCTGCTCCGTGTGTGTAAATAGTGTATATATTGTGTAAATAAACTCAACAATGAGTTTCACTATGCCGTCTTCTCTTCGCCTGCGCTTGTGTTCCGAACAACCCCGACAACATTACAGTGTGTGTGTGATCGTTATACCGTGGTTCATGTATTTTCTCTCTAATTGTTTTTCTTTTAAGTGGACCTACATTATCTATAGAATACCAAAATGACTCTAAATATTCAGTCATCTGATCTAGCTCTGTGGGGTCTGATGGGGATCCAATCAAACTCTGAGAGATTATTGATGTGAGATTATGATGTGAATGTCCATTTAACATGGACATAGCATAGCAAGGTGCATATATTATTACTAAAACACTTTTTAAATGAGATGAGGTAATGACCTGAGATTGCTTCACACTGTGGAATGTAACTATCTTTTCTATAGTTAATCTGAATGCTAGTACTAGACCATTACAAGTGGATCCTCTAATGTTCTGATTAACCCCTATTGAATCAAGTTCTTAGAAGATCTTCTGGGTCATCAAAATGAATGTTAAAGTCTCCAACAATTAGTGCTTTTTTCTAAAGAGACAACCAGGTTTGAGATGAAATCTGCAGATTCACTAAAGGAATTCAGAATATGGCCCTGGGGGTCTGTGAACAATAATTAGCAGAAACGACTGGACAGACTTATTTTTTTTGTGGCTACATATGTTATGTTAGTATAGAGGAAAGTGTTGATGTGTTGACTTTATGTCCAGGTTTTTGTGTGATGCCTAGTTTATCATTATAAACAGCTGCAACGCCGCCTCCTCTGCCAGTTAGACAAGGCTGGTGTATATACAGTAACTATAGCCGGGAGGACGAGCTTCATTTAATACTACGTACTCATTTAGTTTGATCCATGTTTCTCTTAAACACAGTACATTAAACTGCTGATCAGTAATAATTTCATTAACAATAAGCACTTTAGATGTAAAAGATCTTTCACAGTCCTAGTCCTAGCCAAAGGTGGTAGCTGTACATTCAGTATGATCAAATTTTGTGTTTTATTCAGTTTGATCTAAATTTCTGCCAGTGGACAAAAACATGTTACATCATATATGCCATCCATGCTGTTAAGAACTATTATTGAATGGGAAATGTTTAGAAAGTTAAGCTTAACTATTCCTGGCTTCTGTGTGGAAGACTGTGGTTCAATTCCCAGCAGAGAGGCTGCTTTTCCATTAGGAGTGACTGCGTGAAAACCAAGGGGCTTCCTTGCTCAGCCGAGGGCAACCTCACTGCCTTAAGCCACAGTCTCATTGTCACCTATTCTGCACATTTTTGTGTTTTCTCTTCTCCCAACACAACTCGTACAACTAATCTGCTAATTAACAGCTCTCCTCTTGTTTGGAAGTACAATGAGTACTTCAGTACCGGGTACGGTGCCTAAAAGAGAGCAGACAAAGTGCCCTGGATTCAAAGATTTACAAATTATTTGCTCTGCATGTGCCACTTGCTTAAAATAGTCACACTAAATAAAAGAAACTTGACACCGTTTATGCTTGGAGCAGGGTTTGAACCTGCATGGGAAAAACCCTTGAAACCATTAGAGGTCAAGTCTTAATCTTTAACTTTTCAGCTGTGGAAAAAGGAGCTCTTTGGCTCATTTATTTCTGATGTTGCCAAAGCACCCATTCTCCTTAAAATTTCCTGTACATTCTCCTCATTGGTATAGTGGACAAGATCTGGACCTGTCATGTGGAAGATCAGTGTTTGACTCCATGAGGAAGCTGTTTTAACATTAAGTGGAAGTGGAAGAGCTAAAACCAAAAGCTTCAACATATAGTAGTCATATTCTACTCAATCTGAGGCTTTCTCTTCATCTATGTAGAATAGATCTATAGTCAGCCCAGATAATTTGGAGAAGTCAAAAATGTCTCAAACCAGAGATATGTTATCAAATATAGACCTCCCAGGTAAGCAATAGGTTTGATCAGTATGAATAACTTCTTCCAAAATGCTTCCCAGCCTTGTAGCTAAAACTTTGGAGAGGATTTTCTAATCTGACTTAGCAGGGACAAAATTCTCCAGGTTTTTATGTTTATGAGATCTTTTTTTTCAGTGTGAGGACTGCCCTCCTGCAGCTAAGAGTAGCAATACTCCAGATAAAGTGTTGTTCAGAACTTCCAGCAAGTCCTCCCCATGACATCCCAAAAAGATTTTTAAAATTCTCCCGGAAGTCCTTCTATTTTAGAAACTTTGCCGCAATCCATAATCTGTAGAACTTTCTGCAGCTCCTCTAAAGTTACTGAGTGCTGCATCTGAGTCCTATGATATTTTGGGCAATTCTCCTAGGAAGATCTGCCCTGTTGCTTGATCCTCTTTGTATTTGCAAGTACAGAGTTTTCAAAAAATTTACTGCTCTTTCATATATTTTACCTGGCTCAGATAAAAGCTCTCCATTTTCAGAGCAAGTTCAAGTTGTAAATGAAACATTTCTGTCCACTTTTTTTCTCAAGCCGTAAAAGGTGCATCCATTTGATCCGCATTCTGGATGTGTGATCTTATTAATGCCTCTTGTAGCTTTTTCTTCTTGGTTGCGAGGGTCTGAATATGGATTTGGTTGTTTGTTAACTGTTATACAGATTGGATGATATTGTTTGTTATTGTTATGTTATTGTAACATGATATTGTTTTCTATTTTTTCCACTCACTGAGCCAGTTCCCTTGTAACATTGATAATGCACTGTTGACACAACTGTTTTTTCCCCGGTCCCACAACTGTTGGAAGTCATTTGTTATAAAGACATAAAATAACTAATATCTTTTCTAAAGATATTAAAAAACAAACAAAAAAAAAATGTCTCAAAAATGTTGGTCATTTAATAAAGCTGTGTTAAAGTGCCTGTGTGCACTCTTTGGTGTGATAAAGCTCAAACTTACTATACATGACACCAAGCTATGGTCTGAAAGGCCAACAGGGCTGATAAAGCAGTTCTTGATAATATTTAGATGATGTTTAAAACATAGAACTTATCCAGCCTTGCAAGAGACATGTAATAATTGCATGTATGATCCCATGTAAACTGTTTCTGAGCTTTATGAAAATATCTCCAAATATCACTTTACATTTTTCCACTATATAGAGGAGTCATTTACGAGAAGACATGTGAGTCTCCACATGGTTGCGATCATTATTCTCTATGGTGCAACTGAAAACTCCACCCAAAAATGTATTTTTTTGATACTGTAAGTTTCTACAGTCTTGCACAGTGTGTTTAAAAAACCCAGTCTTTCTACTGGTGAAATTGGGGCATATACACACACACACAAAAAAAAACCTCAATGTGGGCTTTAACTTTTAACATTCTGCCTTCTATAATCTCCATGTTGTGGGAGGTTGGGGTGAAATTCAGAGAGAATAAAGTAATCTCCACTAGAGGAAGTATTGTGACTTAGGCAAGAAAGACTAGCCCATTCTTAGCTTCATTCAACAACATTTGTATTATTGCTGTGAGTTTCCTGTACAAACAATATATCCACTTGTTTCTGCCTAATTGTTTCAGAGATGCTGGGTTCAGAGAAACTCACTTTCTACATCATCACATTCAATTTCCACATTCTCTGCTTTCTTTTTTTTTTTTTTTTGCTTGTTTGATTACTGCATCTTTTTCAGCATTTTCTCTTTACAGTTGTAAAATGAATCTGGTTTAAAAACGATCTGGTCTGTTTACATCATTAGATAATCTGTGTTCCCTCCTAAAAGGGAATTGTTAGTACTGTCCTCTGTGATAATTACAGAACCATACAATTCTTGCTCTACGTTACTCTCATGTGAACTCAGCTCAGCTTATACAGTAAATTCAGTGGTACCACTTTCACTCACTCTATCACTGGGTACTTAGTCAGACTCACTGCTTAATGCTTCAGCAGGTTAGTGGGGGCGGTGGTAGCTCAGTGATTAAGATTTGGGACTAGTGATTGGAAGGTCATGAGTTCAAATCCTAGCCCTGCCAAGTTACCGCTGATGGGCTCATCAGCAAGCCTTAACTGCTCAGTTGTATAAATGAGACATATGTAAGTCGCTCTGGATGAGGGTGTCTGCCAAATGATGTAAATGTAGACACTTTTGCCACAGGTTCCTCTGTTGTAATTGCTCTGGCACTGACTGCTCAGCTATCAACCCCAGTCACACCATCGGACTAAGAGTGTGAGAGAGAGGGTCAGGAAACAAATCCTTATATTTTGATTCATCTTGTTGGTTAAACCATTCCCTGAAATGAATCTGTACATAAAAATGCCTAGGGTTAGGGTTAGGGTTAGGGTTAGGCCATCTCTATGCCTCTTCAGATGCATCCTGGTGCAGCACATTTGTGGAGGAGATGAGTATCCACCATTTACCCTTGTATCTAGATTACTGGTCATCTGATCCCACCTTAAGAGTCTCCTATGTATCAGACATCATGCCACAAAATATGTATGAGCTGCTCTGCATATCTACACTGTTCAAACCGATCGACAGCACACTCTGGTGACAAGCTTCTAAAGTCAAACTGTTAATATGTGTCCTTAACTTCCCAAAATTTCTTCAGCCATGGAAAAATCTCTCTATAGATGAGACTATGGTTAAATTTGATGGCAGGTTACTGTGGAAACAGTATATCTCTAAACAATCTTTTAGAAGGGGGATTAAGAGCTCAGGTCTCTGTGACTCCCTAACATGATACTGTTTGGCATTTCATGTATATACAGAGACAGAAGGGTGCGAGGCAGACAATCTTGGTTTGGGATACAGGGTAGTAATAGATCTTATGAGAGATTACCTATACAAGCACTACCACAGTTTTTTCCTTCTATTTCATAAGTAAGGAACTTTGTGAATGCCAATACATATCACTGTGGGACCATGAGACTTGATTGAAAATTCTTCCTCAAAGATGATTATGGACGGCAGACTGATGTGTGGAGAGAGCCTGAAGCAGTCAACTGAAGGGATGACATTTTATAGATGAAGAAAAAAAGCAAATGTCTGTTTTATATCCATCTGTTATGGTACCAAGGATGTTCTGAAGCTTGTGTCTAAATTCAGGCCAGATGAAGTCATTACTGTCCCTGAGTTCATCCTTAACTACAATGGCCACATGGGGGTGTGGATCATATGGATCACATACAGAGTTACTACAATGTAGGTAGGTAGGTAACTTTCTGTTGTTGTCTCTGAGCATCTCTCTCTTTCTCTCTCTATATGTGTGCATGCTGGGAGTGAGTGTGCAGAGCGTGGTGAGCTGAGGCCGCTGTGCCTGTGTTTACATTTTCTATCATTTGCATTTCTTTTTGTTTTGTCTCTTTTCTGTTTAAAGTTTTTGTTTTTGGTGGAGTACTTATTAAAAAGCCTTCTAATGCCAGCCAGGTTGGGTGGTGAGTGCGATGGCTGCAAGCGTAGGCATTTTTTACATTCTCACACGATGTAATGCAGTTAAAATGGTGTCTGAGGTGACTCAAATGTCAATTGTGCCACCTTTCTTTAAAAACAAACAATTGGCTGGAGTTTTGTCATGATATGGAAAAGCAGTCTCTCCAATCAAGAAAATCCCAATTGGGAGTAAGTCACCTCTTTTAAAAAATGTCGTCCCTTTTAGGTCTATATATATATATATATGATATTGCAAAGTTACAATTTGGATTTAGACTTATCCTTTAGCCTTTAAGTTGATTGATTCAATTATATGGTTTTTGCAAACACTGACACAAAGAAATGACTAGCATGAAGCAAAACGGGACCTGCCTGGACACAAATGGTACAGTAGACAATAATGAACCACCTGCCAATACCTCTGATGGACACAATAGTGCAGTTTCTGTTGGTGTAAACTCAGCTGAAAAAGTACAGGCTGGTGGGGAAAACTGTCCTCGTGATAATAGTGGGAGTGATTTGATTTGATAGTGGCCAGCCCTCCAGAAGCCCAGCCAGCCTCAGCAGATAGAACAGATCTGAAAGCTGCGGGTGTCGAGACATAGCAATGATGACTTTTCTGACTTAATGCTAACATCCCAAAATTATTATCTAGCCAGAGCTGTGAGATTGAGGACATTAAACTTTTTCTGAAAACCACTAAGAATGTATGAGGAGTACGTATTGAAGAATATTTGTAGAAGACAAAATATGTAGAAGAATATATGTAGAAGACACTTCTTGGAAAAAAGCATAATGTTTTATGAGTGAAGGTCTTTCCTTCACAAGAGAAATTGTAAGTGTATTTAAAGAAAATAGTAATGTCAGTTAAAAGAAAATTGTGCATATATAATGGAGATGAAGCTGCTTAATCTCCCCCTTTTTGCTGATTCTATTATGGTCTTGGGGACTATGTGCATTTCTTCCTTTGTTTTAAACCTTGGGTGAATTTCGCATTTCCTTCCTTAACTTAAATGGAGCAAGGAACCAATTATATGCCGAATTATATGAATTATCAAGACAAAAACACCTCGATGTTTTTTTTCTAGCAAGAGATGCACTGTGATGAGAGAATTGAGGTGGACTGGGCTGTAAGTGGAGTAGACCCCTCTTTCTAAGTCATAATACTTCTGTTAGTGGAGGTGTTGCAGTTCTTTTCTCTAAGAGCTTCATTCCAGTATCTCAAGATTTTGTGGAGATTTTAAAAGGCAGAATACTAAAAGTCAGAGCTGTTTTTGAAAACCATGTTTTTGTTTTTATCTGTGTATATGCACAAACACACACAGAGGAAAGTTTATTCTTCTTAGATACACTGTTTGCTATGTTACTTAATTGTAATAGTGAAGAGTATTTATTTGTAGGGTGAGACTTTAACTGCACAGATCAAGCCCTAGGGTCTTCCCCAAGAATAGTGATTCCATGTTTTTTTGCCAGGGCTTGTAACTGACACAGTCATGGGTAGTGCCATCTTCTGGAATCACCTTACGTTTTGCTGGATTATAGTGAGTGAATAGTGAGCTCTGGTGCAGGCCAAAATTACATCATTTGTCAAAACAAAATTCCTGTAATCAGTGCATGCAAGGTGCGTCGTGTGTACAATTCTACTTTGTGGCCCATAGTAATTGCGGAGGTCTTTTCGTAGATATTGGCAGTGGCAGTGGCAGCAAGGCTCTGGTAGTACAGTGACATCACTTAAAACATGCAATGGTTTGTTGGCCCCCACCCCTTGTCTAGAGTGAATACATCTTTAACATGCCCTTTTTATCTGCCACAAACAGTTTAAACAGCTTTGAATAATATGGATTTGATAGAGTAGAATTCATGCTCATAATTGTTTTCAGGCTAACAAATGCCTGTTCTGCCTCATCAGTCCAATTTATTTTCCATTATAAATTGTTTTGCCCTTCTTTCAGGACCAATTTCCATAGTGGGGCTACAATTAAGGTGAAATCACATATCCACAATTGACTATATCCGACTATTCCTAGGAAGGACAGTGTCCACATAGCTGGGTGCTCATTACCACTTGTGTTCCTTCCCCTTCTTGCTTCTCCGGGCATTTCCTGAACCACCCCTGCTGGGGTCCCCCATATTCTGGGGGAAACTGTTGCAGCCCATGTGTTCCTGTTGTCTGCATATCCAGCACTGCACTTGGGGTCCATTATTCTCTTGCCTTTCTACTATACTATACTCCTGCTGGGTTCCAGTTGTTTCTTCCCCGGGCTCTTCCTCTTCCTCTCTGTTGGAAGACTTCTCTGCTTCCTCCCTCTCCCACATATGTTTATGGGAGGCACAGGTTGGGCTGGTAACAGCATCTGAGGTGACTGCACCACTTACCGTAGCTGTACTTGGTTGCAGTTGCTGTTGTACCAGCCCCATCTCAGGATGCATTTGAGGTTGTACTTGCTGCTGCATCATTCCCACTTGGGGCAGTACTTCAGTTCAATTCAATTCAATTTTATTTGTATAGCGCTTTTAACAACAGACATTGTCTCAAAGCAACTTCACAAAAGTACATAAATTCTGAATATAAACTTATACATTTATCTATATATATTCCTAATGAGCAGCCTGTGGCGACGGCGGCAAGGAAAAACTCCCTGAGATGGCAAAAGGAAGAAACCTTGAGAGGAAC
>JAQQZU010024875.1:0-10459 GCA_030068025.1 Parauchenoglanis punctatus | reverse complement strand
AGTGTGATTGTGATTAGTGTGATTCTTGTGATAAAAGAGATTACTGTGATGAGTGTGATGTCTGTAGTTACTGTGATGAGTGTGATGGCTATGATGAATCAAATGACTGTGATGAATGTAATGAGTATGTTGAATGAAAAAATTGTGATGTGTATGATGGCTGCAATGAAAGAGATTACTGTGATGAGTATGATTACCGTGTTAAGTGTGATGAATGTGTGATGTCTGTAATTCCTGTGATGAGTGTGATGACTGATTATTGTGATGACTGATTACTCTGAAGAGTGTGATTATTGTGATTCATGGGATGAAAAATTACTGTGACTACTGTGATTAGTGTGATGATTGTGATGAATGAGATGAAAGAGACAAGTGTGATGACTAATGAATGTTATGAATGAGATGAATGTGATGAGTATTACTCACCACTGAACCAGTGACAGATGTCATGATAAGTGTGTTTATTTTCTAACGGATGTGCAGGTGGAAGACAAAGCCCTGAGCAATCTGACTCAATCAGCCAGCTGTGGTGTGTGTGTGTGTGTGTGTGTGTGTGTGTGTGTGTGTGTATGTGTGTGCGTGTGCAAGTGCGTGTGTGTGTGTGTATGTGTGTGTCTCTATGTGTGTGTGTCTGTGTGTCTATGTGTAATAAATGTTAAAAAGGACATCTAATAGCACACACACACCTTGTCCCTGGGACGTGTGAGTGTAACACGTGCCGGCTGCGTGCAGTGCAGGAATATTTTGGAATGTCAATGCCACTGTTAGTATGCACATGTCATGGCTTATTAGTATTCTATTAGGCCAATAAGGTGTGTAAGGGCCAGCTGTCTCCATAACAACTCTCAATGGGGGCGGAGTTTAGAAATAGGATGGTGGTCACATGTCCCGCCCCTTTCAGGAATGCCTGATTAAACCTCAGGTATTAACCTCAAGCCATTAGTGACATTTAATAAAATATTCATTTCATCATTAAAGGACAGCGCTGCTGAATTCTGGATTCTGATTGGCCAGAAGGTGTTTAGTTTTCTATAACAGCAGCTCTGACAGTAGTGCAGCTATGTGTGTGTGTGTGTGTGTGTGTTCTCTTTTCTTAGACAGAGGAGGTCAGTCCACTTGACCTCTCAGAACAGATGCACTCAATGAGCCCTACTTTATCTACACACACACACACACACACAAGGAAGAAAATACGCAGCACAAATTATCCAATCAGTATTCATCACCATACATCCCACACACACTCTTCCTTTCTCTCTTTCTTCATCGCTCCTCTTTACATCACACCCACTCAAGCCCATGAGCAGGGTTGTGTTTTATCTATGATGTGGCTCTAGAACTGATTGAGAACTTTTCCATACTCATATCACCTAGCCCTACTTCAGGGTTCTTCAACTGGCCCTGTGGAGAACCCTTAAAGGTTCTATGTAGAACCCCACAACAGAGTGATTCTGTAACCCCAATTCCGAAAAGGTTGGGATGTGCAAATTGTAAATACAAACAGAATGCAATGATATGAAAATCTCATAAAGCCATATTTTATTCACAACAGAACATAGAAAACATATCAAATGTTGAAAGTGAGACATTTTGCTATTTCATGAAAAATATTGGCTCATTTTGATTTTCCTACAGTGCAGCCCAGCTCCTGATTATCACAGAGGAATGAAGATATGTTTTATTTTTAGCTAATTTGTAGCTGCGATATTGTTTATCATTGGCCAGTTTGGTTCCTTTCCAGTTCTTTTTACAGAAAACAGAACCCTTTTAAGTGTATGTGCTAAAACACACATGCACTCCAGAGGGAAACGAGCAGCCCAGTTTCCCTCTCGGAAGATGCAAAAGTCAGGACACTTCACACGACAGGTTCCACCTGCTTCCTTCACTGTTTTCCCAAAAAATAGTCATGCTTGCATTCATGCACTTGTCCAAATGCATTATCGTTTCTATAGTAACAGCTCATTCACAGAGCCGTGTACAGCGACGCTCTACATAAACCGATTTAAAAAATCTTTATGGTGATATGGTGAATTTTTTAAAGCACTATTTGTGCTCTTCTTCATGCATGATCTCGCAGACACCTATGATTGACTAGTGTCACTGTGATTAACAGGAGAGAGCGTGAGAGTATGCCCCTCCCATCCTCAGCGCAGGGCAAATCTTGCTCTTTACATGTATGTAATGTTTATGGAAGGAGTCTCCAGTGTCAGTGCTTTGTAACATTCAGAGGTGAAGCTTTAACTTCTGACATCTTCAGTACAGAGGAGTTTACACTTTCTGGGAAACAAACAGAGGCTGGTGAGGTAATAATTGTTATAGTAGTAGCTGTTAAGTGATAAATGATATAAGTGATAAGTGTAATGCTGCAAGTGGCCTCTAGGGCAAACCCACAGTTGCTGTAGAACGCCCTTGTGCAGGTAATCAGCATAAACGTGTTGCACCTGGCCATGCCTCTTTATAAACCCTCAGTTTGTGTGTGGATGCAGGTCTGTGCTGTGTATCAGAGCAGCTACACACAACGCTGATCTCTGCATTAGTGAAAGCAGGAAAAGGAGCTGAGAATAAAAGAAAAAATTATGAAGGAAAAATGAACATAAAATAAGAGAAGATCTGATTTTGGATCAGAAACTAAAACTAATCTTTAAGGTTAAGAGTGATTAGATGGACTATCACTGTGCTTTTCGGTTCTCTCAGAGAGAAGGCTGTACTGGGTTATTTCCTGCCTCACTGCAGTTCTCTTTGTGTTAAATTTAATATTCTGAAGCTTCCGTGTTTCTGACTATTCACTGTCTCACCCAAACACCGTGACCCTTAACTACCCTCACACACCCTGCTCCTGTAATCAGCTCCGTGGCTCGGTCACTAGCCTCACCGAGCAAACAAAACACTTCAAGAAGTTTTACAGGCAAGGAATCATCTTTAGAGTGGTAACAGTAACTGGAGAGTGGTTTATTTCTGACATATACAAAAGTTCCTAGAAGTTCTAGAAGGTGTAGTATTTTAGTTCCAGCCAGCCTGAAATGAAAAGATTTCAGAGACCCAATCAAATAGTCTAATTATATTCACCATATTAGCTCCTAACAATCCTGGGCAATTAGCACAGCTTTTCTTCAAGGTGAAGATCATCCTCAGGAACCCATCATGGTTCAGCTGCCTTCTGACCAAATCTGAGCGAATCCTCTCCCTCGCAATCACCATGGACTGAATAAACCTCACTGCGGTTATTAATTAATTGTCATACGAGGTAATGAGGTCTGGAATGAGAAAATTCCTAGCTAGGCTCGTGACGGAGTGCAAAATATGTGCTCTGGTTACAAATGAGACAGAGAGAGAAAGAGAGAGAGAGTGATGGAGGAGAGCTGCAGTGGTCTGGAAGGGTGGACTGGAATGGAGAGAATTCTCTTGAACCCGGAGCCAATTTGCTCACAGAGGAGACACAATATATCAGCGTCTGGAGCCTTTCTCAGGACCCGTGTGGAGACTGAGAGAGAATAGAGTGAGAGAAAAGAAAAAAGAGAGTGTGTGTGTGTGTGTGTGTGTGTGTGAAAGCAGGAGATCAGTGTAAGGTCAGCTCTTTCTTAACATATGTCAGAATAACATGAATAACACACACACACACACATTCCATGCCCTTTATTGCTCATTTTCATAAATACATTAATAGAAATAGAACATTGTGCATTAAACAAATAAAACACTGTCATGCTATTATTGGAAAATAATCAGGGTGGCATGATGAAGTGGTCTTATTTTATATTATATAGATTTTTACATTACATACAATTTTACAATAATTACTTACAAACGTTCCAGCTTTCCCTCTGACTGTTACACAGCACTGACACTGGAGACTCCTTCAATATACGATACAGAACAGTTAATCAACACCTTCTGACCAATCAGATTAGAGATAAAGGCAGGAAGTGTAGTAGAATTGGAGGACTCCACAGCAATGTAAACAGACACGGAGTCTCAAAGTCGAGTTGTAAGGAAAAAAAGATGGTGTGTGAGGAAAGCCGGTGTCTGTACAAGCCTGGGGTTTCTCTCACCTCCTGCTGCGATAATTACATTTCTGAGAAGACAATCTGTCGAGTGCCTCAGAGGATTAGCCGAGAAAAACCCTGTGCTGGGTTAAAACTGAGAGAGAGAGAGAGAGAGAGAGAGAGCGGGAGAGGGAGACCTGGTGGAACAAGTGTGAAACGTTTATTTAGCTTTATTTATCTTGAATTTAATCAAGGAATTACAGAGGTGTAGGATTTCATAAACAGAACAAAATAAATATCACAGCATTAGCTTTTGATACTGAGCTCACGTCTCTCACTATATTAAATATCACATTCCATTCTTCTACACTTACGCTAATCGTGTAGCTATTAAACACACGGCTTCACAACAACCCAAGGATAAAACTGGAATCGAAATAATGTACCTTATTAAAGCTGTAACAGTAGAGTTTTGTTTTATTTCTTCCTGGGACAAATAGTGTGCAAATGATTTTACACATTACGGATTAAACCACGGAGTCAAAGCGTTTACGTGGCTGAGAAAACCTGTTTGGAAAACTGGAACGGTCTGGAATGCTCGTTTATGTCTCGCCGGTCATTTTAAACCTGTTTAAAGACGCTTGCGTTGTGTATATTTAGAAGACGACTTAACCTCGTTTTGAGGCTTCCAAAGTCTCGCTGATGAAAGATTAGCACCTGTGCAAAAGTACAAAACGCTCTGACTCGAGTAAAGTGCTGCTACTGCGGTAAAAATTCACTAGAAAAAAAGAATAAGGATAAAGAAGTTGTCTGGTGAAAAACTGACTGACTTTTTTAAATGACCTCTTTTAATGTCTCCAATTGACATCTGAAAATGTTCAGAGGAACGCAACGTGAGCTACGCTGACGTGAACAGCAGCGCGTAAAGAAACGTTGGAATGAATGTTTGCTAACAAGATAACAGAATGTACACAGTAGCTGGGACTTCAGTAGCACGCTAGGTTCATTATCTTGCTAGCTAGCTCGTGTTCATTCACAGCTGTTACACGTGACCCCGAGCGTTATACCTGTATTCTGAGGCAGCATGTAGATCTATTTAACACAACAGGCTAATCGTAAGAGCGTTCATGCTGTGAAACCTTTACAGACCAGGCTACGCTAGTCCAGCTCTCTCAGCTAGCTAGCCGTTCACCTGTCCGTGTTGCTGCAGGTGGAGGATGAGCTGTGATTGGTGATCTCAGCTCGGGGTTTGGTTTCCTTTAAACCGTGGCTTAGAGACGCACGCCTGTCTCCCCTGTCTCAGACACAGCTGCTAAACACATGACGCTCCACGTGCAGACTTGCGTCATCATCAGCGGATATGGAATCGTTTTAAATGCGCTCCTGCTCCGGTTGGGAGTTTATAAACAGCTGGGCCTTGCCATGAGACTCGAGGGGATTTATTTACCGGGAATTATTTATTTACTGCTTGTTTCAGTTTTTGTTTTCCAATCTTTTGATTGGATTTTCTCTTCTGTTCTGTTTGTTATGTTGATTAAAACTCGTAAACGTGGATTTATCGTTGTTGGATTAGTTATGTAAATGCTAGGTTGATGTGATAGGTTGACGTCAGATGTGATAAAATGGATGGCATTGTGGGTAAGCAAACAATAGCGATGACTTTGCAGTGCGAGAGAATGTGTGTGTGTGTGTGTGTGTGTGTGTGTGTGTGTGTGAGGGGAATGCATTAGTGAAGTATTGATTCCGGTGACACGGCTATCAGCTGTGGCCACCGCTGAAAAGGTCACACTTTCTGAATCCAAACACACACACACACACACACACACACACACACACACAGAAATAAAGGAAAAGAACGACAGAAAAAGAAATGTGTGGGTGTGTGTGAAAGCCGTCCTAACGCCGATGGCCTGGATGATTAAGAATTAGGTTCATTGTCCTGTCCTGTGTCTCAAAACACAACCCCCCAACACACACACACACACACACACACACACACACACACACACACACACACACATGCATATTTCTGCTCTAGCTGGTCTGTCCATCCCATTACCGTTCCCATCACGTCACAAGTGTGTGAGTCATGTGAACCGAAACATGACGAGCATTCTGCTGCATCACTACTGACACACACACACACACACACACACACACACACACACAAAATAATAATTAAGAAAATATTCACGTATGCAATGAATGTGAATACAAAGATTGAGTACACAAATATTCTGGTGTGTGTGTGTGTGTGTGTGTGTGTGTGTGTGTGTGTTTTAATTTTAGAAACGTTGTAGAATAACCCTAACAGTTAAACATCACTTTTCGTCTCGTCCTGCCTGAGACATCGACGCTGAAAAAGAGTTTGTGTAAATGGTTTAAAAAACCGAGGCGTCGTTACCATAGGAACCGTATCACATAAACGTGTTAAAAAAAAAAGTCAACACAAAACAAAAAATGAACTCAAGACTGAATATTGCTGGGAATCGTATATTACAACGCAGCAGGAGTTTAACTGCGCCATACAGCATGCTCATGTGTTAGCGTATTTACGGTAGCGGTGTTACTCCAGCTCTTACGGTCGTTATGGCATAAACGACCTGATCATGTGCATCGATTCTCAACAATATCACAAAAACCGACGCCATTCTACATTCTAAGTGATGATAAAACCTGTTGAAACTCCTGCGTTCGTCTGCTGTTCAGAGTCTCCGGAGAAACGGAGCTGTCGTTAGATTCGATATGAAAAACCAGCACTAATTATCTGTAAACAATGCAATACTGAGTTCTGGATTCTGATTGGTCGGAAAGGTGGTGATTAATTCTCTCTAACAGCGGCTCTGGCAGTTTTACATGACCACGCTCGCAACAGCTCATAAACAGGGACGTGTACAGCGTGCGCTCCACGTAAACAAATGAAAAATTAGTTTATATGGGGAAGTTTTCCGTATTCATGGAAGGAGTCTGCAGTGTGAGCGCTGTGTAACAGTCAGAGCCAGAGCTGCAACTTCACTCACATGACTAAAGAGAAAACACACACACACACACACACTGCAGTAACCTCATCTATCCACTCGTTCACTTAAGAAGCGTGCTAAAGAGGCACGCGAGACACACAGAGCTAATTAACATCCAATTAAAGCCCACCGCGCGCCTCCAGACGGACTCATTACCTATAAAAATAATCCAGAGTGCCACAGTTGAGCGATCACAAACCTTATTAAAATATTATTCAGATGTTCAGCTCTGAGATCAGCTTGTGTTTTTATGCATCATGGTAATTCCCTGAAAACGTCCTGCAACTCCCGACCTCCAGATTTAAAGTCTGTTTCATAGCGAAGGCTAAAAAACGACTTCACATTTCTGTCATCTTCATGCAGAGCCGAGTTACTGTTCTCACCCTGAAGTTGCTTATTTCGCTTTAACAGCAGGGTCTGGAGTGTATTACTCAAACACTTACACCACTGCGAGCTGTACATGTACAATTTTATTTTATTAACTAATTAATGTGGTGCTTTTCAACTGTTTATTGTTTTATTTAATGCCGTGTAACATCCATGAAACGAGTTAGTTCCTGTTCCGGAAGTAGTTACCCTACTACCCTACCTAACCCTAACCCTAGTCTTCTTATGTGTGAATGCACACACACGCAGGAGCACGAGCAGTGTGTAACCACTTCTACAAACAATGAATAAATCGGATTATTTCGGATCTGCAGGCTGATAGAACCTTAACTTCGGGCTTGGAGATGGAAATGTTTATTTCTTTAATAGTACAGCTAACACATATTACAGAGAGCGAGAGACTGTGTGTGTGTGTGTGTGTGTGTGTGTGGAGAGAGGAACACAACACATTTTAGGAATATAGAATTATAGCTGGAACTTTTCCAGTCACACACACTCAGACTGGCTCTGTCACAAGAACACGAGTGTGATGTGTGTGAGACGCGTGAGAAACGTTATGTTCACCTCACAGAGGACATCTCAAGATCACACACACACACACACACACACACACACCTGGTGGACAGGTGGCCTGGCGTGACCTCCAGACACCTCATCAATTCCACTCGAGTCTTTTCTCGCTTTCACCTTAAACTGCTTAGTCACTGTGCACCACGAGTGTGTGTGTGAGAGAGCGAGAGAGAGATCAAAAAGTTAACATATGAACAGTTTTTGTGCATCTATGCATCATATTATGAATAATAATGAATACACCCTTCAGATTGTTATGATTTATATCGCTGTAGAATCTGAAAGGATGGATTTGGGACCGAACCGAGTTTAGTATTCTGTCCGCGACTCGCTCCTGTCTTGTCGTCGGCTTTGCGTGGCTGCTCAGGTAAATTAGATATCAGACGACAGAAAATGCCACCAGGAAATAAAATAAAATACATTAAAAAAAAACATTCATCATTTGGGTGTCACTGAATTTGTTTTATTTCAGAACAGAATGCTGTGTACGGGGATCTGATCTCCAGTGCAAAGATGAAAATTATTCACGAATACATTTCTGTTAAATATATATGAAATATTTTTAAGTCTATTATTATAATAATAATGATAATCCAGTCAGATAATAAAATGCATTTTAGATTAAAAAAAGAAGTCATTTTATGATCTCATCTCATTTATTGAGATTAATTAAATAATTATCAGATCTTTTTTATATTAAGTATAATTATCAGATACACAAAAATCCTTCAATTTTTTCAGTTGTCGTGTTTTTTGTTTGTTTGTTTATCTGGGTTTTTTTTCTTCGTTTTAATAGGTACAAGATCATTTTAATTCAAACTTTTTGATTTGTTTTTAATCAGACTGAGGGTGACACGGCGTCACATCTCACGTCTCCAGGGTTCGATCCTGAGCTTAGCTTCGTGTCTGTATGGATGTTCACATGTTCTCCATGTCCAAGTGGGTTTCTTCTGGGTTCTCTGGTTTCCTCCCTCCTCCTCCTAAAAACACCCTAGTGGGTGACTTGGCTGAGAAATAATCCAGCTAGGTCAGAGTGTGAGTGTGTGTGTGTGTGTGTGTGTGTGTGTGTGTGTGTGTGTGTATGTGAGTGCTTATGGTGGTGTGTGATAAACTGGCATCCCATCCAGGGTGCATTCCCTCTTCAGGACCAGTATTCCTGGGATAGACTAACTTTGATAAAGTGCATAATGTAGATAAATAAATAAACAGTAAATAAATCAACTAACACTGATCATAAAGCTTTGTGAAATGACAGGATTAGTGTATAAGCCTCAGTTTCTTCTGTCCAAGACAAAAGTAGCAGAAAAAAACAGATTTAATAATAATACAGATTTTAAACATTAACGATGAGGTCTGAGTTTTCCTCGTCACTGTGATATTCTCTGGAGTCGAATAAAAATTGGAACAAAACACAGAAGTAAACACCATCAGGAAACCAAAATGAAGAGAAATAAGGTGAGTCCGTTAATCACCTGCCTCTCTCTCTCGCTCTCTTTGTGTCTTTTTAGAGATGTCCTCTTTATGTTTTTTAAAGATGATGATTTGAGCTGTATGACGCTCTGATGTAAGCCCTGCTCGCAGCTCCATTTTTAGATTAATCTCCATAAAGCGGGCCGTGTGATTGGACACGCTGTGAGATGAAGTGGTGCTACCTGAGGATAGAGGCCACGGGTTTCTGCCATTATAACATCTGCACATGATGGAGAGAATATTACAGGTACAGTAGAAACACATCCCGATGGACCGCTTTAATTAAAAGTGTTTTAGAGATTAGAGAAAAAGATTGTCTTCTTAGCTAACTTCCTTTCTTTATTGAGGAATTGGAAAAGGATTTAAGTCTCATAAAATCTTCTCGTCAGCACTCATCTCCTCGTCAAACCCGAGTTCTGACCCGGTTCATGCAGAAACCTCACCGTCTCGTCTCAGCGCACTTCAAATTTCACAAATTCACCATTTTTCACCTTCCCTCACCTTTCTGTTTCAGAACCGTAAAAAACACCTGAAGCCACGTTTGTGTACGTCGGAAATGTCGGGTTTCTCGCACCGTGCAGCATGACGCATTTACTGCATTCTTAAATTTGTCATCAGTAAATATTTTATCCTGGTCAGAATCATTGCGGTTTAAATGACTTTGCAAAATAGAACCAACAGACTGAGAAAATGTTAAACACAACGCAATAACACAAATAATATCTGGGAAATGAATAAGGATTGGTTAGAATTCCTTCTGCAGCAGGCTGGAAAAGTCAGAATTTCATTAGGAGTGGGCAGGATTAGTCAGAATTTCTTTGGGAAGGAACGAAACCAGTTAGAATTCCTTCTGGAGAAGGCGGGATGGGCCAGAATTCCACGGTTTCAGGCAAGATTGGTCAGAAGTCTTTCAGGAGTGAGTGGAATTGGTGAGGATTCCTTTAGGGGTGGGCAGGATTGGTGAGGGTTCCTTTAGGGGTGGGCAGGATTGGTCAGGATTGGTGAGGATTCATTAGGGGTGGGCAGGAT
>JAQQZU010024873.1:0-10460 GCA_030068025.1 Parauchenoglanis punctatus | reverse complement strand
CCAAGCCATCAGACTCCTGAACACTCAGGGACTGGACTGACACACACACACACACACACACACACACACACACACACGTATACATTCATCTACCTCTGGAATTTTTGTACATTCAATTTGGTTTAGTACTGCACTGTCTTGTCTTATGATGTCTGCATTGTCTACAATGTTTGCACCTTTGCACAATTGCACTTTATGTCGTCTTTGCTATGTTTGCACACATGCATTTTATGTTGTTTTATGTTGTCTGCTGTTGCACACGTGCACTTTTTGTACTTCTATGCTGTCTTATATGTAGCACCTTGGTCCTAGAGGAACGTTGTCTCATTTCACTATGTATGGTATCATCTGTATATGGCTGAAATGACAATAAAAGACACTTGACTTGACAACAGTCCAGTCTAGACACTCTTTTACTACAAAGCCACACTGTTGAAACTCATGCACAATGTGGCTTGGCATTGTCTTGCTGGAATAAGCAGGGACATCCCTGAAAAAAACTGAAAAACTCCTTTTGCTTTGCATTTTTGGTTGCAGTGACAAACTGTGTTTACCAACAATGGTTTTCCAAAGTGTTCCTAAGTCCATATAATAATGTCAAACATGTTGGGTCAGGGATGCTAATGGGTCCAGTTATAGCCAGCTGTGTGATGCAATCCAAATCTGGAAGGCCAAAAGTCAGTTTGCAGGGTTTATTTATGATCTGTTGCAGGAATTCTAGTAATTTGTGTCTTTTTCTTTTTGGGTTTGGGTTTGTGGATCATTGTGGGTTTTCTTTTTTTGCATCCGGGAACAACACACTTATGCTTTCTTTTCAACCTATCTGCTTGTTATTTTGTTGAATAACTATGTAGAGATGACTCTGCCCCACCTTCATGATTTAGATTTCTAAGGGCCGTCATATGTTGTATGGGGTGGTATATGAACTTTGCTTGGTATGAAAAACATGCTTTTCAAGTTTGCCTGTTCTCTCTGCCTATTTCTTTCTATGGCCATTACAGACTAGGACGGTAACTGTCCACTTTGTCCCAGTCCGAGTACGTGCCCAAGTCACATCGACATATCGTATTTAAAAAAGATTCAAGCTCATGTTCAAAAGTAATTATCATAAACCTGTTATCAATAAGGTAATTATGATTAACACCAAATAAAGATCACCTCTTTCTGTAGGATTTTACTCAACATTATCCAGGTTTCCTCTGACTGTTGGAAATAGTCTGCAAAGAGTTTACAAAGGAGGGACGTGATCTCATTGTTCGGTCAGTAGAGGGGTACAAAATCATTTTTAAACATTAGTTGTTTATAATACTATAGTGAAACACTGTGTGAAGGCCATCATAGGCAAGTGGAGAAAATGGGACACCACATTGACATTACCAAGAACAGGACGTCCCTCCTTACAAGACAAAAATATAACAGAAGAATTTACAGAAGAAATTATACCAAGAGACACCTTATCTGACAACCCCCAAACACACACCCACACACACACAAACATCCAAGCCTATCTAAATTTTGATAAAGCCATGTGGCACAATGTGGTATGGGCTGATAAAACCAACTTTTGGGGCATAATTCTAAAAGATATTTTTGGCAAAAAAAGACATCTTATAACCCAAACAGCACCCTACCCATGATAAAGCATGGTGGTGGCAGGATCATGCTATGAGGGTGCTTCTTTTCAGCTGAGACTGGGGATCTAGTCAAGGAAGAGGGAATCATGGATAGCTCCAAATTCCAAACTATTTTGGTGCAAAAACTGCAGCCCTCTGTTAACAGCTGAAGATGAAGAAAACATTCCAGCACAATAATGTCCATGTCAACAAAGGAATGGCTTCAGAAGGTGGTGATCAATGTTTGGGAATGGTCCAAAGTCCAGATTTAAATCTTATCGGGGTCATATATTGCCTATGTGTGCTTTAGATTATGATGCCATCTTAAAATGCAGCAGCCCTCGCATTGTGGGGTTGTCACATCCAACCCATCAGTCTTTGAAACATGCCTGGTGCCCCATTAAAGCCCATTGTGACAAATTGTTGTATACCAAATCAGGTGGAAAAAGCTTGATTTTTTTCCTTTGGCCTTTGGCAATGAAAGTATCTATTGAGAGCCAATCCAGGCTCTCATCAATATAAGGCATTGGATAGGCATCAAACTGCGAAAGTGCATTCAGCTTGCAGAAGTCCAGGTGAAAATGTACTGCTCCAGCTGCTTTGGGCACCAGCATGATGGGGCTGTTCCAGTTTCTGTGGAACTCAGAAACAATAACAGTATTAAACAACAATATTATAAAGAAAGAAAGAATTGCAGCACTATAGTTAGCATCTTGTACCCCATTCCTCAACTCCCTGACAAGTAGATAATGGACAGAGAATGAGAGAATGTACTGTGGCACAGACCGTTTATAAGGTCACAATCAAGATGTGACAACTTTCCTATTGAAAATGAGCAAACAGAAAAACACCACTGGCTCTGAAGGAAACCACCCTGGCAGTCCTCCACCCACAGAGTTACAGTTGGCCTCAAGTTTCTTAAACAGTCACAGGTTTTTTCCCCAGAAAGATATCAGTTCTTGCGTCAGCATGACACCGGAGTCAAATGATACTGTGGTTGTGTTATGTGGTTTAATGTCAGTTATCAGATGACAAGCTCATGCAGGTGTTAAGGACTTAAAAAAAAAATTAAGCACAGACAGCCACAAGGAAGACATACAATGTTCACATTTTTATTATTTACTGCAGAACAAATTGGTGTAAAGATAAACCACAGAGGGTGAAAATATGTGAAAATCCATTGTAGAAGGTGGAAAGCAGACATGAAGGAATACAGTCAAGTTCAACAATAAACGGGTCACAGTCAAGTTCACTGAAATTCCAGAGAGTAAACAAAGCTCAGGATCGAACCCGACAGTTCACACAGAATAGTGAAATATTAGAAATAATGAATGAACTTTTGATTGACTAAATCCTATCTGCATACATGTATACCTTTTTTTAAACAAAAATAAAACAAATTATGAGTAAAAGAAATTTACTCTGTGCCACTTTAGTCCATGTCTGATTAGTGCTCCTAACTGATGACATACACGTGCTGTAGTGTCCCAGGCAGGAGGGGAGCTTTTTGTCTTCATTTTTCCCCTGAATCAGACATGTATTTACAGTTGAACATTTCAACTATTACTTTCTGTCTCAGCCCAAAGTCAATATGACTAGTGAAGACTACATCCATCACTAAGTAGAGAGCAGAACACAAGGTAAAACAATGCGAATAAAATAAAGGCAAAATGTATGTATGTTCATGTACTTGAAGGCTTTCCTGCTAGCAAAAAGACACAAGAATACAGTAAATGTTTAGTATGTTTAACAGGATTCACATGAAGGCTAGACTGTTAGCATTGAAGATTTTAGTGGCATTCCTTTCAACATCAGAACATAACCTTTGTCTATAAATGAAGGAAACGGACAGACACTTCTGAGTTTCAGGATGTGCCGTGACTCTTTCAGAGCATCATGAAACAAAGATCAGAATGAACAGTGCAATCCTAATCAAACTACTCTGCCAAACAGTAAGCTTTACTGTGGCCGTCAGTTATGCAACCTGAATAATCAGAACACATGCATATCTGTAAAAGTTAGGAACTGAAGTGCTGCATAAGGTATTATTACAAAAGTGTTGAGAATTTTTGTAACAGTAATTCAGTAACACTATGCTACAGTGGTACCGCTAAAGAATTCACAAAAAAGTGATGACCAGGTGCAGCATATCACCTTATAATGCTTTGTGACCCGGGGTCTCATCGATCAAGCTTTAGTAAAGTTGTGTGTAAATGTTTGCGTAAGATAAACCTACAAAAATGTAAGTAAAATTGTGCACTGGCTTTACAAAAGCTTGGGAAACGCTGATTTTCTTTATACTTGCATGCGTTTCTTGATCACCTATATAGTGCAAAGAGCGTTCCTGACACAGCACATTTGCATGCAGTGACAGCCTCGAAACCCCATAAAGGTTCAACTGCACAGACGGCTGGGAGCATGAAACGATCGATCAGGGTAAAGGCTGCAAGGCAGGAACAGAAGTTCGTTTGTAAAGATTTAATAATATATAATCAGCATCTTTTGGCTGCTCATGTTCAGGGACGCCACAGTGGATCACTCATCGTCCACTCATCGATTTGAAACAGATTTTCTGCTGGCTGCCCTTCCAGCACTATGACTGCCCCAACTTGCATTTCATTATATATATATATATATATATCCAACGCATTATTAGAAACTGGAAGGATAGTGGGGAACCATCGTCTTCGCGGAAGAAATGTGGTCGGAAAAAAATAACAGCTGAACTCACGGCTATGTTCAACAGTGACGGTAAGAGCATTTCCACACGCACAATGCGAAGGGAACGCAAGGGATTGGGATTAAACAGCTGTGTAGCCTTAAGAAAACCACTGGTCAGTGAGGCTAATCGGAAACAAAGGATTCAATTTGCTAGGGAGCGTAAAGACTGGACTCTGGAGCAATGGAAGAAGGTCATGCGGTCTGATGAGTCCAGACTTACCCTGTTCCAGAGTGATGGGGCATCAGGGTTAGAAGAGAGGCGCATGAAGTGATGCAGCCATCCTGCCTAGTGCCTCCCGTACAAGCCTGTGGGGCAGTGCTGTGATCTGGAGTTGCTGCAGTTGGTCAGGTCGAGGATCAGCAACATTATGTATATTTATGAATTAACAAATAAATTAATTTATATCCAGCTTGATGAATGAGGCTCATTGTCTGTAGTTAAAAGTGCCAGGTGGAAGTGAAGACATTACATTAGGAGTTTACTGTAAATCTACTGGAGTCTAACTGCGACTCCCTTAACAAGCCTGTTTAATAAAGTTTTTGAACAAAATTACTGAATGGTCACTGAAAACATTACGTCATAAGCAGAAACTGAGACCATGTGTGCCACCTACAGTTACTCTCAGCCCTTTTCAGAGAACAACAATTCCACAATGCAGCATGTAATGATCACTCAAAGGCAGTTCTGATTTATGCTTAAAGTGTCAAAGTGCACCTTTTAATCTCACAGGTCCCCCCCTTCTCTCTCTCTCTCTCCCTCACACACACACACACACACACACACACACACACACACACACACACACACACACACACACACACACACTAACACTCTCTGTAGGTAAGCAAGAGGACAACAGTGCACGAAGTCAATGTTTGAAATATAAAGTATAAAAAGGCAATGTTCAGGTTCCTCACGAGTTGCTTAGGATGAAGACGCTGTGTACACACTATGGGGAGTCTGCATTTTCCTTGTCATGTTCCATGTCACATCTGTCCTCGTCTTCTGCAGCCTCATGCACGAAACTGATAAATTCAATCGACTCGGTCACTTGGTTTCCAGGAAGAGCAACTGACTGAGGAAAGAATTCACTGGAAAAAAACTGGAGAAAAAGAATCTGGATATAAATGTCTGCTAATCCACTAGGGGTCAAGCTATAGCAATAATCTCAGGGCCAGAAACTCGACTGCTAATGTTTTAAGTAAGTAAATCTTCACTATCAACCTAAACATTTGACATATGATATGCTAAAAGCAATGTTTCAGTTTTTCATTACTCATCACAACCTTTGGCCTGGGTTATTTTGTGATGACCGGTGGGGTTTTTTTTTTTTTTTTTTTTTAAAGTTTGGTGCATTTGATAAATAGTCCCGTCTTATGTGCATTCAACACATCCTTAAGAAACACATCTGACCGGGACACAGCTGAGAGTCAGAACAATCATATACACTTGTTTGAAAATATCAAAAATTTAGAGATTCATAATGTCATATGTTAAAATGTACCTCTTCAATGTGACCAGGGATGTCCAGAGGGGGCTGAAGCAGTGTTTTAATCCTTTTGTAATGTGTGTAAATATAATACCCGCAAAATACCAAGGTGAAAAATCCCACTACTGAGAGCACACCAATCAAGATAACACGAAGGTTTCGCTGTAAAGCTGTTGGGGCAAAAAAAAGAGAGGAAACAAGAGTGTAAGAATTTCCGGTGTGAACAGGATCTGCCCTGTATGTGTAGAAAAAGAGGAAGCCTTTATTTGTCACATGAACAGTCTCCTCCAAATGTATTGGAACAACATGGCCAATTCTTTTGTTTTTGCTATACACTGAAGACATTTGGGTTTAAGTTCAAAAGATCAATACAAGACAATAGTTCAGAATTTGATGCGTTATGCCAGGATCAGACTACACAAACCCAGGACAATTTTGACACAACTACGTGTTTCTTGACGTTCCATCTGTAGACATGACTCACAATTCCTTGACCCACATTAACAACGATAGGTCCAAGTAAAATTTGTAGAGTTGTAATAACCAAGTTTTTCAAATGAGATGAAACACAAGACATCATTCTTGAGGTGTCTGTAAAGCTCCGTTTGAAAATCTCCAAGCATTACCGAGACGCAGCCAAACTCCATGTTTTTTGAAATGGTGAATGGGAAATCAGGAAATCGGACACCAGAATTATGAATCTATTGCAAATGTTTCCAGAGTAAATAGCAAAAACATGGTTTTCGTGTTTTAGCACCCGCCTAGTGGTGAAATGACATGATGGTAATCTCAAGTTTTATGTCCATCCATCGAGCGGTTGTCGAGGTACTGCCTCATTTCCTGCTGTACCATTTGTGGCCCTATCGTCAGATTCGTTCGCATGTTACAGGCGAACACTTGAAAATCAAAAAACATTCTGATAACTGTTGTGGACATTTCTATGAATATCATTTGGGGAAGTTTGAACAAAAAGTTGTGGGCTGTGAAAAACTTAAGGTTTTCCAAAAACTCAAAAATGAAGGAAAATGAAAAAGCATTTCATTCCTACATCAAATGGCTCAAAAGTTATAAGCAAAACTGTAAGATGAAATTTGATCTGGTGGCACTAAATGCATTGAGGCGTGGGGCCCAAAATTGGTGAAATGGTCCTTGCCACTACACTCCTGGGCAAAAAATGATTTTTGTTGAGACCATTAAAAACTTAATGTTTTGCAATATTGCGGTTGCCTCATTTGTCTTGCCCAGGAGTGCATGTCCAATCAGTGCGCCATTTTACCATACAGCTGCCATAGACTTCCAGTTTAGAATAATAACAATAAGGAAAAAAACAACAGCACCCTGCAACCTTCATCGTCTGTCCCCTAATTAAAGTAAATAACACTTAATAGTTGGTTGCATATCCCTTTCTTACAATAATGGCATCAAGCTGCTGATCCACTGCATCACCAAACTGCTGGATTCTTCTTCCATGTTGCTTTTCCAGGCTCGTAGCGCAGCTTATTTCAGTTTTTTTGTTTTGAGGAGAGTGGGGTAATTCTCTGGTGGGGTCTGGTGATTGACTTTTTTTTCTTTTTCAGGACATTCCAACTTCTCGTATTGGCTATGTGCAATGCTTGTGCAACGGCTCTGAAGGGTTTTTCCACTTTTCTCAGCTTATAATAGCTTGCTTTTCTCTGACAGACAGCGCGCCGTCTTTAAACTGGTTTATCTTTGTTATATTTGTTCAGAGGCCAAAGCCAGGGTTCAAACCATGAGTAGACATTCATTTTATACAATACGTTTGGAGGGGACTTCACTTTACAGTACAGTGAACTTGTTACATCTGAATTGTACTTCCGTGGACGTGTCCTACATTCGCTGCACGCGCTTCGTCACCCAAATTTTGTGCCTGCATGTAACTTGTCCACATTAACGGCGCATGTGCGAAACTGAGCATGCAGTAATAATAATAATAATAATAATAATAATACGCTGATCCAGTAGCTCTTGGTAGCTGCAGACTGTGCCTTTTTAACCGAAATGCAAAATACAGAAGAAAGTTTTTAAAACATTTTCTTCGTCTAGTCTCATTCTTCTTCCAGCATAAGCATTAAACATTAAATGTTGCAAACTGAAGCACATGTCTTTTGTGTTTTTAATTTCTTCTTCTTCTTTCAGAGTTAATCTTAATTTCAGACCACATTCTTCGCCGCTCCCAGAAGGTCGGGTAGGGAATCTCAATAAGGGCGTGTCTGCATAAGCAGAAAATCAACTGTTATCAACCACGCACATGTCCGCCTTGCATGAAGCCGATCCAGGGAAGTATAGCTCAGTTCTTTCTCGAAGGCTCAACAGTAGCAGCTTGGGGCTTGAACCCCTGAGCTTCTGATCAGTAACCCATAGCCACCACTGTATGATACCTGAAGCATTTTATTAATTTAATGCACATAGTGAAGAGTTCAAATATTAAGTTTTGGTCTAAATCTATACAAATGTTTTACTGCTGAGATACCATTACTTACCATGTTACAAAAAAGCTAAACAATCATACAAAATGCCAGGACAACTCACATGTTTCAGGGATCACTTCACATATTTGATGGCTAGGCTTTCCATGGGGCTTGTGGAACAGCAAATATTCAACCTGGAAGCAGTATTCCTGTCCCGACTCAAGATGTTCAATGACGAGGTAGTCAGAATTGGCAATCGGCTCCTGGTGGTGTTGAAAAAAATCATCTTATAATATGCTTGCTGAATTTTGTAAAGGAATCCATTTAATGGCATAAGGGCAGTGATGTTTTACTCAGCAGCTTAATTTTAACATGACATATACCATATAAATCAGGCACTGTGAAATTCTTAAATCTGATAAGTCAGTAAGTGTTGATTAATTTTCGATAACAGCACCTGACACAGTAGTTAAAGCTTAAAGACAATTCACAGGTTTATATCAACAGTCTCATTCTAATACCTTAACAGATGAAAAATATGAAGTGAAGTTCTTTAATAGTAAAAATAATCATTAAAAAAAAAAACATCACAATTGCTATAGCACATAAATAGTAAAATACTCCGAGATGTGCTTTGAGATGGTAAGCGTAACTCCACTTTTTGATTTTTCCCCTACAGCAGAACACCACAAGCATTTTAGTCCTTACTTAAGGACATTTTATAAATTAGAATTAATGCTGGTTTACGTAATTAATTCAATCTGGTTACTAGACTTTGCTAATCAGAACATTTTTATTCTAGTTATTCTCACTTAAGTAATATAATTTGCTATGCTCAATTTCTAAACTGACCTCTCACTTTATCAAGTACTCATGGTCATCTTTAGACCAAGAAGCTACCAAGTATCAAGGGATGGATGTACTTCTTCCAACAGACCTGTTTATCAGTGGAGTTTCTCTTCCAGTACAGAGGTCTGAAGATGATGTGTCCACCTTCCTTCTCCTTCAGACTCTGGTCTCTGTGCCTCATCCACAGCTGCACCTTGTCTCGCTCCACCTTCAACTCCATTATAGGAGCACACGTGTGAACTGTGGGACAAACAGGGAAGACTGAATGAGTCAGTAGTGATGTTTCCTTCCAGCTGTTTTGATGCAAATGAAAATGAGAAAATCCCATCATAAGCTGATTAGACTGAAATAAATGGTATACTGAAGAAAACATTTAGCCAACTTGCATTACTCACTTGCTAATGGAGCATTTTATGTGGCCTGTAGAATATGTATTCTGACAATTCCATACAATAGCTTACATTTTTAAATAAACAGTACGACGGTGAGTCAAAGTAAAAACGTTTTTTTAATTATTATTATTATTATTATTTATTTTTTTTGCATTGTTAATTGCAAGTAGATGCCACAAACGTATATCAGGTTTAAGGTAGCAGTAGGAGCGGCTATCGAGAACAACGGGCCACTTTGTACTTTTGCATCAGGAAATTTAATGTACAGTTTTTCTAATTTATGTCAGACTTTTAAGGTTTCATTTGACTCACCATCATGCGTTAAAACAAGCAAATAAACCAACACTAAAATATGAATACTGTTGAGTGGAGAGCGGTAAACATTTTATTATGTTTATTACATTAGGGCAGTGGTAGCTCAGTGTTTAAGACTGATGATCGGAAGGTGGTGAGTTCAAATCCCAGCACTGTCCAGCTGCCGCTGCTATAACCCTCAACTTCTCACTTGTATAAAATGAGAAATATGTAAGTCGCTCTGGAGACGGGCGTCTGCCAAACGATGTACACGGAAAAGTATTATAATATCTGAAAATAAAGATGGCTTACGGTGAGCACACTGGACAAGCTTGGACTGCACCCAGACTGATGTCTGGTTCGGGCTCTCTGATCGCACACGAAATGTCTTCCCATAGAAATCCTCAGCAGCTGCTGTGAAGTTGAACTTCTGCTGAGCGCCGGCATACACCTCATGCCAGTCATTCTGTGTCCTACATTTTGTAGAAAAGTCCTTTTATTACAAATGTAAGCTGTGCTTGATATCATGACATTAACACCGATCTAGTGATGAATTATGCAGTTGTTATAGACTCTAAAGCAGTGTTTATGCTTTACATTAGTTCATCTACCAATATCTCTACTTTAAAATCTCATTTCAAGACTTATTTTTATTCCTTGATTTTGAAACAA
>JAQQZU010024872.1:0-10460 GCA_030068025.1 Parauchenoglanis punctatus | reverse complement strand
TACTTCTGGACCGCCGCCCACGATGCACTCTCGCAGCACCTAAGGTCCTCGTTCCGAGTCCACCCGAACCCATGCAATTAGGACATGCTAAGCTTACTTTAGAGGAAAGAGACAGGAGGAGGAGATCACACCTGTGCTATTATTGTGGGAGTGCTGAACATGTCATCGCAAACTGTGGCATACGGAAAGCAGCACAGAAGCCTCACCCTAGCACCGGAGCCGCCAGTCTTTCCAAACTCCCTGTGGTGAGTACCACTCCTTTCGTTCCTTCTACCCCATTTGCATTACAAGCTCAGATTACACACTCAGACAATGTCTGTATAGTATACAGTGTATACTCTTTCAAGTATGATTGACTCGGGATCTGCTGGTAACTTCATTGACCGAGCCACAGCTCTCAGCATGAAGGTGCCCATGACTACACTACACAACCCAGTTCATCTCCACACCATAGATGGAGGACCCATCGGCCAAGCTGTCGTTACTCAAAGTACCACGCCTCTCCAACTTCAAGTGAGCAGTCTCCATCAGGAGATTACCCCTCTTCTGGTTACGGACACCCCCAAGCATCCCGTCATTCTGGGCATTCCCTGGCTGCAAAAACACAACCCACGGATCTCCTGGACACAAAGAGAAATACTCACCTGGTCTGACTACTGCCTACACCATTGTCTTCTGCGTCCACAAGCCTTGCTAGGAGCTACTAGCATCGAAAGCCCAGAAACGAACACCGAGGTAACCATTCCGCATGAATACCAGGAATTCCTTGACGTCTTCTGCAAATGCAAGGCCAAGGGGCTTCCCCTGCATCGTCCATATGACTGTGCCATAGACCTGTTACCTGGTACCACTCCTCCTCGCGGACGGATATACCCCCTTACCCAAGCCGAGCATAAGGCTATGGAGGAGTACATCCAAGAGGCGCTCACTCAGGGTTACATTGTTCCATCCACCTCCCCGGCGTCTGCAGGCTTCTTTTTTGTAGACAAGAACAACTTCGCACTGCTCGAATCTTCACGAAGTTGGATTTACGCAGTGCATATAATCTTATCCAAATTAAAGAGGGAGATGAGTGGAAAACTGCATTCAGCATGGCTACGGGCCACTACCAGTACCGGGTTATGCCTTATGGTCTCACCTGTGCTCCTGCAGTCTTTCAATGTTTCATCAATGATGTATTAAGAAATTTTCTGGGGCGTTTTGTGATTGCATACATAGATGACATTTTGATATACTCACCGTCTCGAGAAACCCATGTGCAACATGTTCAGTTCAGTACTGTCTAAACTCAGAGAACACCAACTCTACATCAAAAGGGAAAAGTGTGAGTTCCATGTAACCAGTATTTCCTTTTTGGGATACATAATCAGTGAACAAGGGGTCTCCATGGACCAAACTAAGGTAGAGGCTGTCACTAACTGGCCCGTTCCACACACTGTAAAGGAACTTCAGAGGTTTCTGGGTTTTGCGAATTTCTACCGCCGATTTATTCGGGGTTTCAGCACCGTGGCAACACCAATGACCTCACTGCTTAAGAAGGGGGCCAAGAAATTGACCTGGAATAATGCAGCTGAGAAGGCTTTCCACCAGCTCAAACAAGCATTCACTACAGCCCCCATACTACAACACCCAGACCCGACACGGCCATTTGTGGTGGAAGTGGATGCCTCCGATACAGGGGTGGGTGCCATATTGTCACAACGGTCTGGTGAGAAACACAAGTTCCACCCCATCGCCTTCTTTTCTAAGAAATTCACTCCCGCAGAACACAACTATGATGTGGGTAACCGCGAACTTCTCGCCATTAAGCTAGCCTGGAAGAGTGGAGACACTGGCTAGAAGGGGCAAAGTACCCGTTTCTAGTACTCATAGATCATCAGAACCTGGAATATCTACGCCTAGCCAAACGTCTCAACCCTCGTCAGGCTCGTTGGGCACTCTTCTTTAACCGGTTTCACTTCCAGGTATCGTATATTCCGGGCTCCAAAAATATCAAAGCGGATGCCCTGTCACGTGTACATCTCTCTAGGACGGATGATAATCATCAGGAACCCATTTTGTCTCCCACCTGCCTGATCAATGCCATCGATTGGGACTTCGACCAAGAGTTAGCTCACCTTCACACAGGAGAGACCCCAGAGAACTGTCCCACTGTACACACTTTTGTACCCCAGCAACTACGGGGAACAATCATCACGTGGGCACACACATCACCAGCCACGGGACACCCCGGCACCCGTAAGACACACGACTTCCTCCGGGAGAAGTACTGGTGGCCCAACATGATCACCGACATCAATAGGTTTGTAAGCTCATGTTCTTCAATGTGTTCTAGGTTTCCAGCCACCTTTATTCCCATGGAACGCCAATTCTACATCGTCACCTGCTGTCGATGAGTGGTTCACATGCAGTTAGCAGGTCTGGGAAACCACCCACCAACACCTCAGACAGTCTGCCGACACAAACAAACGCTACGCTGACCGCCACCGGAATGCCACCCCATCATACCAACAGGGGGACCGTGTGTGGCCGTGTGTGAGGAGCAATGCTGGGTACCGGCTAGAGACATTCTGGACCCTTTAATGATTCATCAGTTCCACCTTGATCATCCCACTCAGCCCGGACCTCGCCCTCGTGGATGCCCTCGGAGGCGTTCAGCTCCCGGAGGTAGCCCTTTGGGGGGGCTCTGTCAGGCCTGCCTCTGACTTTGACTCCGACACCCAGGAACACGCAGGCGCTAGGACTCCTTCCCCGGAGTTCTAATTGGTTGCAGCTGCAGCCAATTCTCTCTATTCCCTGCGAAGCAATAGTTTGCCTATCTCTCTATCTGCTGAGCATTCCTGGTGTGTTTACCCCTTTGTTTATGACCTTTGCTAGCTTTCACGTTTACGAACTTGCCTACTCTGTGTTGTACTGTTTGCCCGATCATTTGACCTCTGCCTGTTTCTTGACCACGAATTTGTCTCACTGTTCTCTGGTACTTCTGCCTTATCTACAATCGGATCTGCACTTGTGTCTACTGCTGGTGAGCCTGACACCGTCAATGCTTGCTGACTGCTGTTGGACACTGCAACGTGACGCACCAGACATTGAATACAAAAGAAAATTCTGTTGAATTTAATAACTTATGTGAAACATAAACATGATGCCTTCCTACGTGATGCAGTAAAACCAAAACTATATTTGTGCATACCCAGTAGGAACCTGTCACAATCAGCGAAAACTTTTCAGCAAGCAAGACTTTTCAAAAAAATTGTTGTGCAGTGTTATCATACTAATGACTGCAAATTTGGTTTAAATTCAGAATATGCCTTCCCCTCTAATTATTTGATAGCTTATAAAATAGCAACTTATCTAGCACATCCTATTAGTTTGCATTTAATTTATTTTTATATAGTGTGCCAACAGTTAAATGTGTGCATGACCCAATGAAGCCATAAGATATAAGCCATGAGATCATTAAATCACAATGTGTGTGCATGGGATGCATCATGCTTTTAATTTGCTATTTGGAATTGTCAACTTAATAAAGAAATTCTGGTGTTTATATTTTAATGTTTTAATGTTTTGGTTAATTCATTGTGCACTTATGCCCACAGTTTACATTTACATTTATGGCATTTGGCAGACAGCCTCATCCAGAGCAACTTACATAAGTGCTTTGAAGTCTTTATCAGTAAATATATATTATATAGATACTGGTTCACTATGACCTGGGCTAAGAAAAAAAGACCATCTAAAAACTTTGCTGGCAAGTAATACAGAAAGGGTTTTTTTTTTAAGTTTTTTTTTTTTTAAATAAATAAACTTCTAGTCAAAATACTTCCAAAAGATGTAGGTCTTTAGTCGTTGTTTGAAGACACCCAGTGACTCAACTGTTTGGACATCTAGGAGAAGTTCATTCCACCACCTAGGTGCCAAAACAGAGAAGAGTTTAGATGCATGTCTTCCTTGAGAGATGGCGGAACCAGTCGAGCAGTGCTAGAGGATTGGAGGGAGCGCAGTGGAAGGGGCAGGGTGTGATAAGTGCTTTGAGGTAGGAGGGTGCTGGCCCATTTTTGGCTTTGTAGGCAAACATCAGTGTATGGAATCTGATGTGGACAGTTACAGGAAGCCAGTGAAGGGAGCGTAGCAATGAGGTGGTGTGGGAAACTTAGGAAGGTTGAAAACCAGACGTGCAGCTGCATTCTGGATCAGTTACAGAGGTCGATTGGCGCTCAGAGGCAGACCTGCTAGGAGTGTGTTACAGCAGTCTAGTCTCGAGTTTGAAGGATAATCTGACCGAGAACTTTTGTGCTATGCATCCAGCTCATTTTATACATAAAACATACTGATGTGTACAATTTCAGTAATAAATCAGTAATATGAGTAATAAATTAACTCTGAATACAACAACAACTCTAAAACACTCATAAACAGTAAATTTAGAGCTTATTTTGTTAATAAACTATATTTTAATAACTAAATTAAGAAGAATACTAAATTCTGCAGGAAGCCTGCAGGTCTATTTGCAGGTAGCACTCACTACACATTGGTCACATTATGATGATAATGTAAATGTTTTGTAGTTTTAGACCCCTGTTCTGAAATATTTTTGTCAGTTTCAGGGCTCGGGCTCTGATTTGCATTTGACTGCCTTCTGAATATGGTTTTTCATACTTCAGAAAGCTTTAACTAAGGACTCAGAGCTTCTTGTTCCTGCTTGCAGAAATTGTACCAATCCCTCTAGAAATTGTCGCAATTCAAACTCCCATTGCAGTCCTAGTTTGGAAACAGGTTGTTGACACCCAAAGGCCCTCACATTCATTTTTGAAAGCATATTCCTCCTCCTGTAAAGTACAGTAGAGAGACTTTTTGATTGATAGGCAGCTTGCTACTGATGGATCAAGATAAATCTTTTCAGAAGCTCCAATGCTGGCAACCTACTTAATAATTCATTCATGAGTGACGAATCAAAGCACAAGGGTTCTGAAGACTGTAGCTTATACTATGGTATTGTCTGTGGCCAGCTATGGACCAGAGACTGTAAAAGAATGTGTAATATCCAGGGTGTTATGAAAATTACATTTCCCATGTCCAAAACCAAAGTTGTAATAAACACTCTTCCTACATTTTGCAGTACAGTCCTGTGCCTAAGGGAATTGGCTGCACAAACCACTTATTCACACAACCGGGAAATGCTCATAAAGGCAGAGAGACATCTCAAAACAAGTTTGTTGGAAGGTTACATATGTAACCAAAGTTTTACAACTGACTGGAGGACTGCCAGAGCAGTGCCCATCAGAGCTAATTGCATTTTTCCATTTGCTCAATTCCTTGATGAGTACTAATAGCAAAGTTTTTACTGCAATCTTACAAGTATAAGCTACAAAAAAAAGCCCGTGCAAGATCATGCTTTATCCTCTGTCCATTCTCGTCAGCCCAACTGACCCAGGTTTCTCTGGCAGTCCTCCTCCCAGTGGTAGAACCATGGCTACTTATATAACCTTCTATTCTTTCCTTTCATTCCAGACAGCCAGGGTTGTTTCCACTGAAACTAGTGGAGGCTGGGTTTCAAAGTTTTCACAAGTGTTTGTGATAAACAGCACTCATAAATAGTGCATAGTGCTTTATTGCGACTAGTCACTCAAATAATTCTGCTTAGTACTACTGAAGAAGAGAATCACTCAAGGTATTGATACTTTTCTTTAGGTTATTGAGAATAACAATTACTGAACATTCAGATACTGCTCCCTGTGAGGCTCAGAAATACTCATGGTGCTGATAATGTGATATTTTGTGGATAAAGAGGATACTTTTAATATTCTACAGAAGGTGAGGATTACTGAAATGTAGCACAGAGCACAGGGGTTTGGAACAAAGCAACATTCAGTGTGTAAAATCTAGTGAAGGTAGATGACGAGCTCTGTGTTGCTCTATGTCACTGTGACATTTTGTTTCATGAAAGTCCACAAGAGCTGCTTGGAAGAAGGTACGTCTTGACCTGCACTCACCTATGGCTGTGCAATTACTTCCTTCACCCAATGGGCTAACCTGTCTTTAGACTGCAGAACCTATTTATGGTTCTCCCATAAGCAAATATTTGGTCAGTGACTTCCACTTAGCACTTGAAATCCCTCACTAGTCACAGCTCATGCTCACTTGTAAGTGTAGACAGGTTGATAGGTTAGGCCACAGCATGACAGGGTTGATCGCTTGTCCCTGAAAAACTGGCAACCTGTCCCCTGTGAGCTCTCAGAACTGCCACATACACTTTTAGGGTATATTCAGAAAGAGATGTTTCTTGTTGACTCAACAAAAAAGTCTAAAACATTGTCAGGCTTTCTGATCTGTGTACTATTCCTACCGCCTGTTTTCCTAGTAACAACTTCACTTTTACAGTCAGTATAGCCAAATGACTTAGATCTTGCACCTCTGTGGGGTGCAACCCTGTATTTGGCAGTGGCTGATCATAAAACTGTACATGATACCCTGCTGACAGTGTTCAGTAACCACTGGTCTGTTGTTATAGATATTCTATACTCTGGTGGCAGAGGGGAAAATCATCCCACCAGCATCTGTGTGATTTCAGTACTGACAATGGTATCCCCCTACTGCATCCTATGTAGCTCCTTCTCTATTGCAGTCTTAGAAACCCAAAATTATTGGAATAATGTTGCAGTGCAGATGAGAACCTTAGCATAATCTGTTGCATCAGGTGTTTTGCTCTCTTCATAATTAGAAGGTGCAATTAACACTTCCTAGGACTGTGCGTGAAAAACCTGTCCAGATACCAACCACAGCTGCCACAATGCATTTTACCAGCTCTGCAAATGGCATTTGAGCCAACCAAATATATTTCTTTGTCCATGTTAATAGATACAGTGATTTGCTGCATTCTGTTGCCATGACTCCCATAGCTTGAAGTCCTATATCTAAGATTTCTGAGCCTTCTTACTGTGCGCATTTCATTAAGGGCGAGTAGCAAGTGTGCCACTGTTTCAGCAATACAATTTACATTATGCAGTGTATCATATGCTTTACAATCCAACATATCAGCTCTTCTATATTTGGGCTGTATGCAGGACGGTATTACACACAAGCATCACTAGTCTGTATTAATGAGGCATCTGGCATCTATACCACTTCTCATATCAGTCAAAATGTGCATAGGAGTACATCAATATGATTGGTAGCATTGTAGCATAGCAAAACCACTCACATGGGTGGATGCATCAAAACATGGATTAAGCACTTGTCCAGCAGTATTGTGTGAAGGATCCGTCTTTACTTTTGCCAAGTAAAGTGAAAAAAGTGCCTACAGAGCATATAGTGATGCTGTTGTGCTGTGTCCCAGCTTTACAATCCACTATTTAGTGTGTTTTGTTGTCAGGCTTGTCTGAAGCCATGTTTGCTGTTCACTTCACTCTGCACTGTGGCTGTGCGGTGCTTGTGTAAGATGATGTATAGACAGCTTTTTCATTTCCTTTTGCGAAGAACATTTGCTGCAGTTAGGGCAGGCCTATGTGAATGCTTGTAGCAGATATTCAGGTTGACATAGTTACAACAATGTTCAACCCCAATTGCAAAAAAGTTGGGATGTTGGGCAAATTGTAAATAAAAACAGAATGCAATGACATGAAAATCTCATAAACCCATATTTTATTCACAACAGAACACAGAAAACATATCAAATGTTGAAAGTGAGACATTTTGCTATTTCATGAAAAATATCGGCTCATTTTGAATTTCATGACTGCAACACATCTCAAAAAAGTTGGGAGGGGGCAATAAAACGCTGAAAAAGCAACAGATGGAGGAACAATTTGCAACTTCTTCTTCTTTCGGCTTATTCCCCATTCAGGGTCACCACAGCGGATCGTCTGTCGTCCGCTTCATCGATTTGGCTGGGGTTTTTCCACCAGATGCCCTTCCTGAAGCAACCCTCCCAATTCATCCGGTCTTGGGACCGGCACCACGAAGCACTAACTGTGCCCCCTAGTGGCTGTGACCATTCTCACTCACACCTATGGGAAATTTAGAGTAGCCAATTAACCTAATTTACATGTTACAGGACTGTGGGAGGAAACCCACACATGCACAGGGAGAATATGGAAACTCCACACAGAAAGGCACCCTGGGTGATCCAGGTATCTAACCCAGAACCTTCTTGCTTACCAGTACACCACCGTGTCACCCGAGGAACAATTTGCAATTAATTAGGTCAATTGGCAACAGGTCAGTAACATGATTGGGTATAAAAAGTGCATCTTAGAGTTGCAGTGTCTCTCAGAAGTTAAGATGGACAGAGGATCACCAATCCCCCAATCCCCTGCATCAGCAAATGGTGGAGCAATTTTATAACAAAGTTCAGCATAAAATTGCAAAGTGGTTGAATATATCATCTAGAGTACATAATATAATCAAAAGATTCCGAAAATCTAGTTAAATCTCTGTGCGTAAGGGACAAGGCAGAAAAACCATACTGGATGCCCGATCTTTAGGCCCTTAGGCGGCACTGCATCACAAACAGGCATGATTCTTTAATGGACATCACTAAATGGGCTCAGGAATATTTCCAGAAAACATTATCAGTGAACACAATTCGCCGTGCCATCCACAGATGCCAATTAAAACTCTATCATTCAAAGAAGAAGCAATATTTGAACATGATCCAGAAGCGCTGACATCTTTTCTGGGCCAAAGCTCATTTAAAACCCAGCATGTTATCAGTGCTTAGTTCAAAAGATAGCATTTCTGATGGTATGGGGTGCATTAGTACATATGGCATGGGCAGCTTGCATATCTGCAAAGGCTCCATCAATGCTGGAAGGTTTATCCAGGTTCTTGAGCAACGTATGCTCCCATCCAGACAATGTCTCTTTCAGGGAAGACCTTCCAGCATTGCATTTTCCAACATGACAATGTCAAACTACACACTGCATTAATTACACCATCATGGCTTCGTACAAGAAGGTCTGGGTGCTGAACTGGCCTGCCAGCAGTCCAGATCTTTCACCCATTGAGAACATTTGTCACATCATAAAACAAAATATACACCACAAATACAATACTTGAGCAAATAGAATCAGCAAAAATGGGACAACATTCCTTTCCTAAAACTTGAGCAACTGGTCTCCTCAGTCCCCAGATGTTTACAGACTGTTGTTAAAAGAAGAGGGGATGACACACAGGAGTAAACATGGCCTTGTCTCAACTTTTTTTAGTTGCTGCCATGACATTCAAAATTACCTTGTTTTTTCCATAAAATTATACATTTTCTAAGTTTAAAATTTTGATATGTTTTCTATGTTCTGTTATGAATAAAATATGGGTTTATGACATTTCCATATCATTGCATTCTGTTTTATTTTTACAATTTGCACAACATCCCAACTTTTTTGGAATTGAGGTTGTACATACACCAGAGTCCTGGTTCAGTCTGGATACTGTCCAAGTTTTGCATTTTCTCCCCGAGTTTGCATGGGTTTCCGCTGGGTTTTCTACCCCTAGGTGTGAATAAATGTGTCATTTGGGTGCATTGTACACATAGGGTGTATTCATGCCTCTTGCTTAGAGTTTTCAGGATAGGCTCCGGATCTGCTGTGACCCTGACATGGATAAGAGAATGAGAGCAAGTCTTTTCTTGTTCTATACTAGCAGTGAAAATATGTTGTCTGCCAGGCTGTTTCTCAAGGGAAGGTTATCAAAGTAATATTTTACAAGTAATTTTTTTGGTCTGTTGACACTAGCCAAAGGGTTGGGTTTATTCTTTGGGTGTGTCATGCAATTCAATCTGAACCCACAGACAAAAACCTAAACAGAGCTGCAGTCTACATATTCAAAAATAATTAGCAGTGAAAAAGATGTTATTTGTTATTTAATATCCTGGTGATTCTTTGATTCTACATATATCAATATATAATACTAACACTTTTATAATTAATATCCAAGATATGTCCAACATATGTCAAGACAATTTCAGATTAGCCTGTAGGTCTCAATTGCTGTGTCTGTATTGTTTCTTTAGTTTGTGCTGCAAGTACACAAATCACCAACAGTTTACCCAAGATAAGTGGACATAAGTACTCCAGTACCAGCAGGGGCCTAATTTGAAGCTTTGCAGAGGCCTGTGTTTAAACTTTCCAAACATTTTCTCAAATGAGAGCAAACATCAGAGGACTCGTTTACCCAGTGCCAGAAGCTATGCCTAATATAATTAGGCTGTCTTTAAACTCAGTGTGAGATTGAATTATTTTCTGCTATGCTCCTCATTCCTACTAACAAGTCGATTTTCCAGGTTGCAGTTGAGACTGTGCTACCACCAAACTTATTACACTCAATAGGCATGGAGGAGAATCTAATCTCCCAACACTGTGCAGGATGTGCGTGTCTCTGTGTGAGGGAGTGCGTGTCTGTGTGTGTGTGTGTGAGGGAGTGCGTGTCTGTGTGTGAGGAAGTGCGTGTCTGTGTGTGAGGGA
>JAQQZU010024871.1:0-10461 GCA_030068025.1 Parauchenoglanis punctatus | reverse complement strand
TATCTCATTTCACTGTACACTGTACCACATGTATACGGTAAATGACAATAAAAGTCACTTGAACTTGAACTTGAAATAAAATGTAAAATGTACATTTAATGCCACTGTAGTAACTTGCTTGTTTCTAATTGCTGTTCATATTCAACACTAAAATACTAAGTACTAAATTGCTTTTACAGGTTTTGTCAGTACGTCACCGTAAAATGGCTGTAGTTATAGAAAATGCTGATATACAGCAACAGTACCATTTTTTCAATTCCGTACATCTCCAGCAACCACAGCTGTCAGCACTTTACCATAAAATACACTGTAAATAATGATCTTTCGTGTACAGTAAGAGAACATTTAATGAGTCTATAATAAAAGCAAACAGTCTGCTGTTAATTTGTTAATGTAAAAGAGTTTGGCTATTAATTTTACAGCAAATGTCTGGCCTTTAAGTAATGTATCAAAAAAAAATCAAAACAGTGCCATTATTTCTGAACACCAAGGTTTCGCCTGAAGGAGTATTTATTTCTACATTGTAATTATGTGTGAAATGCAACATGTGAAAAGAAAAGACACCAGAGACACGAGTGTAGAATTTAAAAAATTATTGATAATTTATTGATTATTTGCAAGCAACAAAAACCTATGCTAAATCTATTATGAACCTATATTTATTTCTATATTTACTAGCTTTATTATATTATAGGAATATTATATTTATTTATTTATTATATACAGATATTATAAACCATTTACAGACATTTATACTACAGTATACTTTATCTTATACTACTTAATCTTAAAAACTACATACACTTATATATACATATTTACATAAAGACAACATATTTTGGAAACAATTTTTACAGCCTACACATTTTTTAAGTATCTAAAATATTAGTAATATTTTATATATTTATAATTTGCATTGCCTACACATTTTATATATTAAGAAAGTCACATTACATTTGATTAACATACATTATTTTCATGCATATGTCATAAATACATAACGTCCTAACATAATACTAAAGCCTACACATTTAACACTTACCAGACATTTATCATTTTACAAACTGATTCTTTTAAAGTGCTTTAACCCAATTTTTTTATTTAATTATCATACATTTTTTTTAATTATAAGAAATGTATAAATTAAAAATTATTATTTAAATACTTACCACCAACTAAAACAATAAGACTAATGTTAATAGTAATAGTGAAATATTTAGCAGAAATACTTACCAGAGATACTTAAAAAAATAATTACCTGAGATATACAACACATTTTATGATGGACATGAGGTGCTGACTATGCGGTGGTGACTATGTGGTGCTTTTACAGCTCTCTGATGAATATTGGAATTATTCTAGCTGGGATATGGATAGGCCTCCTAAAATAATAATCCTCAACATCCTCCTCAACAGGAGTCCCACGGTGCCTACTACCAGGAGGGGCTTCACGATCGAACTCCTCTTCGTCCCTCGTCCTCCTCGTACCCCGGCTTTGGACGGGAATCCTTTGAAAGGCGAGGACATAAGGATCATAAGGCATAAAGTTGTTCAAGTTCAATTCGAGGCGACTAAAAGACGAGGCAGTAGTAGCAGGTCTATTGGGTGTCGGGCTCCTTGCAGGGGACGGGCTTCTCAGAGGGGATGGTCTTCTCAAGGGGGCATCTTCTACTGTTTCTTCTTCTTCAGCTTCTTCTTCTTCATCTTCTTCTTCTGTGGTGGGGGACGGGCTTCTCAGAGGGGCTCCTTCTACTGTTTCTTCTTCTTCATCTTCTTCTTCTTCTTCATCTTCTTCTTCTATGGTATAAAGGACCCTTCTTACAGGGGACGGGCTTCTTACAGGGGACGGGCTTCTCAACGAATCCTCACTGTCTTCACCATCCTCCTCCATCTCATGCTGAACAGGAGTGGGGACCTCATCCTCATAGTCACTGTCCTGAGTGTTGTAGTAGAGTTCGCTGGCAGGAAACAGGACGAATGGCGTTTCCTCTCTGCGTCTTCCTGTGTGGTAAGAAACGAACAGACAGTGAAACACATCTGATCCTGTCGATAAAACCATAAAACCAGTTTTAGCCTTAGTTATAACACGGTGAAATTTTCTATAAATGTTTTACTAAATATTTTAACGCTTTTGGCTGTTGTAATACTGTTTATAATTTAATTTCTGCCCACTTGAACATATTTTTCCTCCCTTTCAGTTGTACAGCAGTTCCTGAACCACAGATGAACCAGACAATAAAAAAGTAGGACACATTTCATGTTATTGTAATCATTTCCTCACGGTTATTTCTTTCCAGAGATTGAGATAAAAATACAAACAAACCCTGAACACTGAAAAGCAATTATTTACCAACATTAGCCATGCTAAATAGCCTGCTAGCTAATCTTAGCTTCGCTAATATTCGTCTTCAGCTTAACTTTTGGCTTCAGTAATTGTTTCTGTAAATTTTAAGTAAACTATCGGACTTTCTAACATGTTAACAATACACAAAACAAGCGCTTAGCTTAGCTAAAAGTCAGCTTTATACATTTTTTCCGACAAGCCCGCTAACTTAAGCTAATTAGCATAAACGATTAGCCAAAAAAAGACTGTTTTGTCCAAAAAAAAAACCCTCTTAACGCTGTTAACGATCATCCTGATTGCGTTTCCGCTACTTTAGAGCTGTTCTGGCCATTTTTGTCGTATTACCGCAGTGTTTAAAGCTTTGCTGCTTAATTTAAAACCGAGAAAACCCAGTAACTCACCGTTCCAGGTGTTGTACAGTCCGCTCCATCCGGGCTGAGGCTCTTCATCCTGGAGCTCCCGCTCGTCTTCTCCCCAGAAGTCCATCGCTGACGGTGCTGTTGGTGGTGCAGAAATCAAAATCCTGTCGGTGGTGCTGGAATCAAAATCCTGTCGGTGGTGCTGGAATCAAAATCCTGTCGGTGGTGCAGAAATAATCCAAGAGGTTTTCAGGAGCAGTAGCAGTGTTCAAATCGCGCGTGTGATCTCGAGGTTGTCGATTTCACAAATGAAGGGTTGTGAAAATAAACATTCCAAATATTTCAAAATAAACATTCCAAAGATTAAACGCAAACATCCCAAAGTCCCGCGGCGGTAGGTGGTCTGTGACGTCACAGCGCCGAGGCGCGCTTTCATCAAGACTACATTATTCATTTGTTCATTCATACACTCCTGCAGATAAAAGATGATAAAAATAAAAATCAAGGCTGTGTCGAGTATCTGAGCTATTTTTTGTATTTTTCACATACAAATTATCCACATAATATAGTATATACATTTTTTAACCACGCGCAGACACACCGTTCACTTTATTAGGTACACACCTACACCTGTACATCCATGCAGTTATCCATCCAGCCATCTATGCATTATCCATCAGGGATGCGGGGGAGCGGGAGCCAACCCCTGCTGACTTCAGGCACTCTGGGCAAGTCACCAGTCTATCGCAGGGCTAACACAGAGATAAACAACCATTCACACTCACATCTATGGACACTTTAAAGTATCCAGTTTGCCTAATCTGCATGTCTTTGGAATGTGGCAAGAAACCCACACAGGTACAACATGCAAACTCTGCACAGAAAAGCCCCAGTCAGCCGGCAGGCTCGTGCCCAAAACCTTCTTGCTGTAAGGTGATGCTGCATTGCTGCACCACTGCACTGCCCCCCTGCAGTTCTTTAATCAGCCAATTATGTAATAGCAGCCTGATGCAAAAAGGAAAAAAATTCATGTAGTTACAGATTAAGAGCTCAAGGTAATGTTTACATCGAGTATCAGAACAGGGAAAAAGTGTGACTTCAGTGACTTTAACCATGGCATGGCTGTTGGTTTGGAAGTGAATCTGCAGGATTTTTGCATAATGGAAGCATGTCAACATACTTTGACCTGTTTGCTTGAAAAACATCATGTTGTGATACGAATCACAATGCGTGCTATGAAGAACTGTGGCTGTTTTGATAGCAAAGGTAGGTCCTAACCAGTATTAATGCAGTGTTCCTAATAAAATGCTCAGTGAGTGTACATTAGAATGATGAAATGAACTGGAAGTAAATGAGGGAGTATGGTTAGTTCTCAGAAGAAGATGGCCTTTGTAGGGGAAGTGTAGTGTTCAGCTATTACATGACCTATGGTATTGCGTGAAATATTTTTGAAAAATAAATACAGTACAATGAATAAATATTTTTTTTAAAACATGTGAAAGTCAAATAAGAAAGTTAAAGTAAAAACCAGAAAGGTAGTAAAATGGATTTTTCCTACAATGCTTTGGCCAATATTCCCAGCTAATGATGGCCGTGACATCATCAGGAATTGAACTTGCACTTTAACTCCATTCTTTTCTGTTGCGCCACTCAAGAGTCCAGCTCAAATTGCCCACATAATGTAAATATATAATGGTTAATCTAACACTAATCTTTACTAATATACCAAAGGCTTATTTTTGTTTATGCACCCCCATTTTCTGCAGAAGCTGGATTACACAGATTGATGATGTAAGCAGAATATAGTAATTTTTCTGTAATTGTAGGTTAATCATCAGAGGATCTTCATTGCGTTGTCTGACAAGGAAACCACTTTATCTCCAGTCATTCATCTTCCTGAATGTGTGTAAAAATAATTATATTTATTAGCATATTTTCATATAGCACGATGTTCACAAGCATGATCTAGCATCGTTCACAAGACATCACGTTGTATTGCAATTGTATCACATTGTACAGAAACATTCGTCAAAGTTGAGTAAGTTGAGTAAATAATAATATATATTACTAGATTTGTATTTCCTGCAAAGCAAAAATGAAAGAATTATAAATGAATACAAAGTAAAAGATTAGAAAGTTTAAAAGATATTTAATGCGGTCTTGGGGGCTGTTAAAGAGAGAGAAAGAGAAAGAGAAAGAGAGGGAGAGTTTTACTTTGCTTACCCAAAGTACTTTCCTTGATATGAGAGAGGGTGTAGAGAGAATGGAATACATACAGTATATTGGAAGGTGATAAAGACAAATATAGGGAGAAATAGCTAGCTAGCTAGATAGATAGATTTTCTTTAATATCTTAATAAAAGTATTAATAAAAGTATAAAGTATAGAAAAATAGCATAGATTAAGTGTGCTTTCTTCACAGAAAGCTGTTCCTTCCCCAAATCCATAGCTATAAATAAAATCTCACTTTCTTTGCTGCTTCTTTACCATTTCTGTGCCGACACACGGGATGACATCATTGCTAATCTCCCTCTGTGCAAGTAGACAAAATATGCAACTCGCAACGAATAATTCTACATAATACATACTTAATCCTCATTAATGAATCACCCTCAAACCTCAACTAAACAAAATAATAATAATAAACACTTAGTTTAAAGCATCTAAAATATACTTCTGAAGTCTTGGTTGAATCATGTGCCTGTTATAGATCTACGCATATTCATGTTCATAGGCAACTTTTATATGACATGCAGTACAGCAAACGATAATTATATATCAGGCGTTATGCAGTCTAATGCAAGGTGTGAGCCAGAGGGTCATCATAAGTACTTATAGTTACATCTATATTGCATTATGACACAAAAAAGAACCTGTAAGGACAGGTTATCACCAAATATTGGATCTGAAGACACTGCATTGCTTACTCCTTCATCTGAAAAGAAATTTTTATAAATGAATGCAGATGATGAAGTTAAGAGTTTTTTGGTATTTTATGTAATGAGTCTTTTTAAGGCTTTACTGCAGCACATTAACCTCCAGTATAGTAACTATTTCATGTTTAATAGGTAAAAGTACAGTAATTACAAGTACAATCTAGTGTTAAAGTAAATAGTAACTGATGTGAGAACTATGGATCTTGTAGAGCAGAACCTAGTGCTACAGTGCTATAACTACACAGACCTTAATCTGTAAATATTTGATTTTAGTGATAGTTGAAAATGCAAGAATGTGTGATAATTAAAGGAAAAAAATCATAATCTATAAAGCAATAATGCTTTACACTAAGATTGATATTTGGAAACAAGGGTAATGCTTTAATGCTTTATTAAGGATCCCTGAAATAACATTATGAACTGCACTGATTAACAAATACACCACAGTGCTGTTAAATTCTCAAATCTGTCTGGTTAGAAGCTGTTCACTTATTTTCTATAACAGCAGTTCTGTCATTAATGCAGCTGTTTATATTAAAGGTGCACTATGTAGGATTTTGAGGGTGTCTATTAGTAGGGAACCCAGTCTGGAGCCCAATGGCATCATTCAACATTATGGATTCAAAATAGTGGAACTGAACACGAATAAGGTTATATACCAGGTCATTATACAGACTGAGCATATGTAAATGTCTTGTGTATGTATGTATAGTAAAATTAACAGAGTAATAACTATATTATCACATCTCTGTTTTTGCTACAGAACTCGACAGGTCCCTCTACTCAGGCAGAATAACGTGGCTTGAAACCGCATAGCTCTTACGAGATAAGTGTCTCTACTTACACTACAGCAGGCAACGGAGACCAGTACAGTGTGACCGTTCTTTCCCATGAGTCAGGTAAGATGCAGAGGAGAGAAAGTAACATTAATTGATAGGAAATACTTATCATGTAATGTAGCTCCACTGACATGCAAGATGCACAAGCATTTGAATAAAAAAGCAATAATAGCAAATAAAAAAAGAAAAGCAATGAAAAGAGTATGTCTTAATAATTATTCATCTTGTTGGGAGTCACATCATTTTATATTTTAACCAAGCTTTCTTGTCCGTGTTATATTTTCATTGCTGTTGGTAATTTGAAATTTGTCTAGTATATTGTATATAGTTGGGTTGTTTATTTACCATTTGTCATAGGTTTTGTTATCATTTGGTATAGGTAATTTTTGTTATTTCTCCCTTTTTCATCTTTGGGCATGGAACATTTTTGCTACTTTTGCCTTGTTTACTGTTTGGCATGGGTAGGGTTTATTTTTGACTTTCTGATTATTTGCTATAGGTAATTTTTATTACTATTACTTTATTACTTTAACTTTTGGTTCTTGGTAATTTTTGGAAGTTTTGCTTCATCATTTGGCATTGGTAGTTTTTTGTTACTTTTTGCCTTGTTCATTGTGTGGGTAATTTTTTTCTTAATTTTTTAGCAGTTGTGCTTTTGTTAGTTTCACCTTGTTTATTGTTTAGTATGAGTTGTTTTTGTTACCTTCTTTATCAATTGGCATGTGTTATTTTTGTTACTTTTGCTTTGTTTATTGTTCGGTGTGACTTGTTTTTGTTACTATTGTTTTGTTCATTTCGTATGGGTAAATTTAGTTAATTTTGTTTTTTTATGTTTTGGCATTGGCCATTTTTGTTATTTGTGCTTTGCGTATTGTTTAGTATAAGTTGTTTTTCTTGCTTTGTCTTTGTTTATCATTTGATGTGAGTTGTTTTTGTTACTTTTGCCTTCTTTATCATTTGGTGTGAGTAGTTATTGTAACTTTTGCCTTGGTTATTGTTGGTGTGACTTGTTTTTGTTACATTTGCCTTGTTTATCTTTTGGTGTGGGTTGTTTTTGTTACTTTTACCTTGTTTATCATTTGATGTGAGAAATGTTTGTTACTGTTGTCTTGTTCATCATTTGCAATGGTTAAATTTAGTTAGTTTTGTTTTTTTAATGTTGGCAGGAAAAGAGCACACAACTCCAACAAATCAAATTTAGGGGTTTGCATCTATAGGATCTCACTAATGAGGTTTATTAAGAATACAAACATAGGCAAAACAAATTTAACCCAGATAATGTAGGTGAGGAACTCTCCTAAATCTCCAATGGGTCTGACATCAAAATGTAGAAATAAATATTTATAGGTTCCCTAAAAGTCTGGACCCTCATCTGTCAAACCGTGAATCACAAATTTTAATTAGCACTTACTCAAAGCTAAGCTGCACCCGTAAGTTACACAAATAGTGCAAATAAACTTGGCACAAACTAACATCCACTAATGCTATAAACACTTGGAACTGTAGGAAAAACAGTAAACACACGGTAGTGGTGATACTCAGTCACACATGCTAATGAACTTGTACATGTGTCTTCTACACCAGGATTACACATTCAGGAAGTACAAATGAGGATTGCACTCCTTTCCACACCAGACTAAATCACCATCGCCATCGGAACTTAATCGCTATCGACATCTTTTTCCAGAATGCAGTATGCTTGTCGCATCGTACTACAGACTGACGTCACCGTAGTCTTTCCCTTCTTAAAGGAGCAGGCACTGCTAAAAGTCTTACCCCTAGATATCTCTATTTACCAGACATAACGTGTGACCCGGTTACATTCTCCCCTGCTTAATGGTCAACGTCCTCGTTGATGACAGCAGAATTTCTAACCTCCCTCATCACTTCTCTCAAGAGGGCAGTACCTAAGCTAGCAATTATCTGAGAAACTGCAGCGGGGCTAAACGACGCGGAACCCAACACTGACTTGGGTTCATGGTACAGATTCGAATGTTGCCCTGCATTCAGCCTCTTACTCCTACGGGGCATAGGAATGGGGATTTCCTCAGGGTGTGAACTAGGTTCTCATAGAACATCTGGTTGATGGAATCCTATATCACATTCTGACTCAGGACTGGGGTCACTGTCAGAAGACACCAACTCTACTGTCCCATCAGGAAAAATCAATGGTGGTGCCTCCCTCTCAATGGTGCCTTGATCAGGGATTTCCCCCTCAGCTATCACTATCCCCTCCTCCAAAACTCCATCTGGTTCCTGTGCAGTTTTGGACACTTCAGTTGAAGGCATTCTTCTATTGCCTCCATCCCGTCTTTGTGACAAAGGAATGGGTGTTAACACACAGGGTCTAAGGTCAACTCGGTTAACTCTCTGAATCTGGCCCCCTTTGACCGGTTCTACCGTGTATGTGGTCCCTTGGATTCCCACGACACAGTGAGGAATGGGTTTCCAGGTGTCTTGGATCTTTTTCCGGCCTGAGGGTCTGTTCCTCAGATACACAGCCTGTCCTATCTCAATAGGTGGACAATACACTTTGTCATTAAGCGCCGAAGTACGGTCAGCTGCTTTCTGCTTGGAATACTCTTTTGCTCTGGCATGTGCCTCCTTAAGTCGTTTCTGGTGTATAGCTATCCAGTCCTGAGTAGTCTCTACTTTCGTCTCACATCCTAGAAGAGGATCAATGGGGAGATGGGGATCAACACCAAACAACAGGTAATATGGTGAGTAACCTGTAGATGAATGCGGAGTCACATTGTATGCGTACACTAACTCTGACAGATATTCCGGCCATCTGCGTTTCTTTTCTGGTGTAAGGGTACGCAGAAGTTCATGAAGCGTCCGATTAAAGCACTCACACTGTGCATTCCCAGTTGGGTGATGAGGCGTTGTTCGACTTTTCTTCACCCCATACAACCTACACAGTTCGGCTATTATCTGACGCTCAAAGTTTCTCCCCTGATCTGAATGCAGATGCTCAGGCACTCCATACTTCATGAACCACTCTTTCAACAACACTTTTGCTGTGGTATCTGCTTTTTGAGCTCGTGTGGGAAAAGCTTGCATGAACTTTGTAAACACATCCGTGATTACTAAGACATTTTCCCTTCCATCAGTTGCAGGTTCCAATAGTGTGAAATCCACAGCAACTACTTCTAAGGGTCTATTGGCTAGGAATGACTTAATGACTTCTGAGGGGGATGGATTTTGGGATGTGGCATTTTGGTTAGTAGACAACGCTCACATGTTTTAATCCACTGTTTGACGTCCTCATGAACCCCTACCCAGAAACATCTCTGTCTCAGAAGCTCTAAGGTGCATTCAATACCCTTGTGACCCATGGAGTCATGCACGCTTTCCAACACTTTATCCTTTAAGCTGGCCGGAACTAGAAGTTGAAAACATTTTCCATACCTTATATCCTAAGCCACCCGATAAAGAAGTCCCTCTCTCTCTGTAATATGTGACCAATGCTTTAGTAAGGACACCACCAGTTTCTTCAATTTCTTTCTCTCCTTAAAATTTGGCTTTCGTTTCAGTTCCCAAAAGGTTCTGAAGATGCTCAGCACGGGGTCATGAGTCTGAAACTTCCACAACACCTCTCTAGAGTAGCCAGGCAAAGGGGTATTTTCTGGAGATATGGGGTGAACTATCTGAACTCCACTTTCCAAGGCCCTGATATGCCTCAGCTTATAACTCTCAAGTCCAGTTGTTGCTATCTCCGTTCTGAGTGAGGTCCCTTGCTCAATCATATTACAGATAGCTACACAGCCATCATACACCACATCCTCTGTACAGGTTCATGCTCCCCTGCTAAAGGGTGCCTAGATAGAGCATCAGCAGCCTTGTTGGAACAACCTGGTCGATACTGGACCTCAAAATCAAACACTGCCAACTGAGCCATCCAGTGCTGTTCCATAGCTCCTAATTTGGCTGTGTTGAGATAACACAATGGATTATTATCAGTCAGGACAGTAAATTTTGAA
>JAQQZU010024870.1:0-10465 GCA_030068025.1 Parauchenoglanis punctatus | reverse complement strand
AACTCCTCCGCTTTCTCAACAGTGTTTAAAAACAGTACAACTGCGTTGTTCATCCTCGAAGCCGATAAAATACAGTCATAGCCCACCACTTTACCAATTTCTAGGCAGCATTCCTCTACGCTCGCTACCGACACCACTTTAACTGCATGACGCCGCGTTAGCGAGTTAAAAATGCTCTCGCTAGCCGCCATTGTGCGCACCTGCCGGCGTGGCCGGCGGCAATGGCGGCTTTACAATTGGAGAAGCGGACAACAAGAAAAAACAAAGAAAACACAAAAACAACACCCCCTTATTTACACACTTAATATATAAACACTCAGTATTTACAACATATACAAGAGAAAAGCTTGAATGAAAATCGCTCACTCACACTCCACGCATGCGCACAGAGAGAGAGAGAGAGAGAGAGAGAGAGAGAGAGAGAGATGTAAATGCAAGTTAGCAGGCAGAACATGATTAAGTTACCGTCCCAGACACACAAAAAAGATATAATTACAAAGATCCTGCATCTATTGTGACTGATGTGTCAAAACGTAAAACAATACTCCAAGCCTGCAATACAAAGGACCTGGAACAAACGTATGTTTATAATGAGCTTGGAATGTGACTACAGGGATTTGGGATGGTGCGGATAGTGAGTAGGCAGAGGAGATTAAAGCAGAGGAACTGCAGTTAACAGTGGGAATGTGGAGGAAGGTGTTACCATGGTGTCACCTACTAACCTGAGAGAGAGGGAGAGAGAGAGAGAGGGAGAGAGGGAGAGAGAGAGAAGAATTCTGTAACAAAAAAGTCCTGCTTTGTACCATGTTCTACATGCACTGACAAAAAGCACCAAACATTATATTCAGTAGCGGTGTAGCACTGCACTAATCTGCTGAATATGGATTTAAACATGACGTAGATGAGGCTTAATGTGGAAGAAGGTTTTATTATTTTTATTATTATTATTATTATTATTATTATTATTATTAACCCTACCACTCTGGCCAGATAGATAGATAGATGGATAGATAGGTATATAGATAGGTTAAAATCAATGAAAAACATTGGGCAGCTATATAATTATGCATGCGAAAGTCGAGTGAAAAATAAAAAATCGTCACTGCGGTAAACAAATCATTCAAATGAATGCAAAATTAATTCACATGACACAAGCTCTAAGTTATGCATAAACTGATATCTACACAGACATCACATTTCTGCAAGACCACATGCCTGCAGGCTGAAAACAATCTGCAGCTTTCTTCCACACTTATGTGTAAATGTAGATTATTAATAAATGTCACCGGCAGTAACTCGGAGCAGGCTGACATGAGGAAATTAAAGTGGACTAAAAAAATGCCTGGCGTAAAAGAATGCACAAAAGCAGTAGTGACATCTGACTGGTGTGTCAAACCCCAGTGCTGCGTTTGCGCTTAATTAATTGGTGTTCTGTGAAAGTCTGCCAAAGAACACTTCAATCCAGGGACACAAAAGACGATCATCACAAAGACAGGAAGTGATTTTAGGCCTGCTGTATTTCCATGCAAAAAAAATCTGAGTAATTAATATAATTAATGTAATTTCATAATTTTTGGTGGTTAGTCCAATTAAAAGCTTATTAGATATCTAGAATAATTCAGTTTATATAATAAATAATAACACAGGCAAATTTCTTATTCTTTGAAATTATGAAGGAGCATCTTTTACTGCTTTTTTATCATCATTTAACCCATGAAGGCCAAAATAAAACATTAATTCTCGAATCAGCCACGAACAAAATCTGCTCTCTTGATTTGTCAGTAATTGAGCAAATATGTCATTCTTCTTTTGCTATTAAACCCTTGTGTAACAGGAAATCAAGAACACAAAAAAACGCCACCAGAAAACTATTTCAGTTCGTTCATTTTTTAAAACATTATTTATATTTAGTGTTAGAAGGCTATGGCTGAAGGAAGAATTAAGATCAATAGGGACCGACGTATCTGTGCACGGACACAAGTGAAGATCTGATTACGCTGAGATGTACTGAAACATCCAAAATATTGGAAGATACCGATTCATGTTAAAAAAAAACCAACGACAAAATTTACAAAATGCATTTAATTAAGCAAATATTGTGAATTTTGATGTACTAATTATGCATACAGTTGAAGTCAGAAGTTTACACTCATCATGTCATGGCAATTTTGGGCTTTCAATGATTTTTTTTAACTGTTCTTTTTCTGTGGCAGAATGACTGTACAACATACTGTACATGTTTAATCGAATAAAAACAAGAATTTGGTGCACAGATTTTACTTTATTTGGGGTTTCCTGAAATGATCACAGCTTGAAACATATACATACAGCACACCTAATATTTGGTAAAAATGTCCCTTAGCAAGTTTCACTTTGACCAGATGCTTTCAATAGCCATCAACAAGCTTCTGGTGGAATTCGGGTCAGATATTTGTTCACACTTCTTGGCAGAATTCAATTAACTTTGTTGGTTTCCTGGCAGGTGTTAAGCTCAGTCCATGCATTTTCAATAAGGTTGAGGTCAGGACTAGACTGCTTTATCTATTCCACAACCAGCCTTGATGTGTGTTTGGGGTCATTTACCTGTTGGAACACCCAACTGTCCAAGTTTCAACCATCTAGCTGATGGTTTGAGGTTATGCTGAAGAATTCTGAGTTAGTCCTTATTATTCCTTGACTGTTTCAGCGGCTTCCAGTTCTTGGCAGGCCTGTGCCTTGGTGGTTCCTGGGTTGTTGTTCCTGACCATCTAAGCAGTTTTCTCTCAGCTGACAGTTTGGGTCTTCTTCCAGATGTCGCCAAAGTAGCTACAGTAACTTGTAATTACATATAACTGTTTGAATCTTGGAATCAGCAGTTGTTTATATAAGTGGCAAAAGACATTCCTGACTTGTGTAAAACTATGATCCTCTTTCCTGGATCTGCACTGTGCTCCTTGGACTTTTCCACTGTACTGTGTGTTGGTCAATCCAATGACTGATTGAGCTTACAACTTGCCAGGAAACCAACAAATTTAATCGAATTCTGCTAAGATGAGTGGTCAAATATCCAACCAGAATTTGATCAGAAGCTTGTTGATGGCTATTAAAAGCATCTGGTCAAAGTGAAACTTGCTAAGAGACATTTAACCAAATATTACATGTGTATAATTTTGATGATTTCAGAAAATGGCAAATAAATTAAAACTTGTGCACCAAGTTTTCGATTAAAAATATATATTGTACAATCATTCCTCCCCAGAAAAATTAACAGCTAAAATAATCACCGAAAGCCCAATATTGGCATGACATTTATGCCCATGATGAGTGTAATGTAACCTTCTCACCTCAACTGTATATTCTAATAGGTGACAAATCAAATGAGTAAATGATGTAAATATCCTATGCTGGGATATTTTTGCATTCACTACATTGGCCTGCCAGTAACTGAGGAATAGATGTGAATCAAATCTCTCAAATGATCCAGAATAAGTATAGTGATTAAATGACAAAAGTAGTTTCAACATACAGTGAGTAATGACGTGGGAAAGGAGAGGGCCTGCAAGGCTGTTTACAAGGCCACAAGGATCTTGGTCTAGGAAAAAGTCTGTTCTGTTGTTTTAGCGAGGTTAAATGCGCTAAACGCTTTAGTGCATGTCACAGGATGTGTTGGCCATGGTGCATGTTCAGTGTAGCCTACACTCAAGTCCACAGTTTCAGTGACATCCTGCCATATCACCAGGTTGAAAGAGTTGAAAAAGGTCACTCTTGCTGATGCAATACCTTTTTTCCACTTGCTTTTTTCTGGCTGAGTGGAATAGATGTGTGCCTTGGATACAGCATAGTTCAAGAGATCATTTCAATTTTTTTTGGCCTGAAACACAATGTCTATCCATAAAAGTGCCATAATCTGTGCATTATTTTCTCTCTCCCACTCTTATCATTCTCCTACCACTGGCCAGATATGAAACCAGTTGTAGAATGACCAGAAGCCTGCAAAGACATGCAGCCCTTGGGCAAAAGACCATAGCATTCATGGGAGCAGACTAACAACCTAGACACCAAGCAAAGAAATCAAAGCCAATAATTGCTCCAGCCAGGATTTGCAGCTCAGAATGGACCTGAGTGAACAGCTAACATTCCTGCAGCACCTACATAGGTCTAGTTTCACACAACGGCAAAAAGATCATCCTAATGAAGCTAACACTGCCTGGGGAGCATTGTGGAATAAGACTGTCAAAGACAGCATGAAAGTATGACAAATTGGTTAATGCTCTTCTGGAGGCAGGGATCGAAGATATAGTGTTCATCTGCAGAAGTAAGATTAAAAGATTATGACGACCAATCACCTCATATATCCATTCTTAGAAGGAGCCATCCATAACAACACAACCCATGGGGTAAACAACACGACCCATGGGGACCAGTGTAGCTCTATCTTTTAAGTTTACAATATACAATTTCAAGTTTAAATTCATTAAATGTGATTCACAGCAAGACTATTTATCAAGGTTTGAAAAAAAAGAACAAATAATTGTTTTTCTGATGTCAGGACTGATGTGTGAATTACATACCTGACAGGAACCACAAGCAGCACAGCTCATGGCGAATAAATGATTTATATATTAACACACAAGAAGAGTAAGAGAATATCTAGGGCTGTTGTTATATAACGAAGCAGAACTCCAGGAAACAGGATGTAAACTGCTAGCTTATCCATATGATGCATGCATACAATTGTACCAGACTCAAATTCGTTAACAAAATTAAACATCATGCATCTTGGGTCCCGCTTTGAGTTAGATCATTACCGCTATCATCAATATCTTCACGTTGAAGGGATCAAGGGACTTCTAATTACTAAAATGCACCACTATTATAATTTATATTATAGCATAACTCATGTAAGAGTTATAACATCAGTCAATCAATCAATCAATACTTTATTTAGTTATATAATGTGAGGACTCTTATAAGCAATGCTGTACTACTGTATATTTGTGCTGTTACATCATTGGTTTGAGACTGAAACTTTTCATTCCCAGCCGTAGCAAACATTATTAACATTATTAATTATTCAGCCTAACTGAAGTCTCAACAAGGTTTTCTCTTGGATTTGGAATTTAGGGCGAATTCAGATATATTCGACTTTCTTGCCAATCATAAAACAATATATCCAACACATGACACATTTCTGAGATGTTAACTATATCCATGCCAAGAGACATAAACTGTGTACGTCATATTCTAACGAAGCATGACTTACCCTTGAATGCAAACCATTTTAATGGCATGTTTGGACATTTGGGAAACATACCGCAGCTTCGTCAGTTTAGGTCAGGTCTTTAGTTTTGACCTCGGTGGCAGGTTTAAAATGTCATTTATTTGTAGCATACTTACTCATTGCATTAATAAATCAGATTTTAATAACAGGATTTAAAAAGAAATTCTCCAAATGCATCATTAAGACACTCTAGTATCGAATGAACACAAAGGACAGACAAACTGACTACATATTAAGATGTCTAAGTAATAGTCTTTTTCTTACAGCAATAACAACAATAACAGGATTTAGAAAATCTTCAATATTTTCCAAAGTTATAGACAATCTGAACTGACTGGTTATAATCAGACTAAGTAAAATCTCTATTAAATGCACCACTTAGAAGTAAGCAACATCTTTTCATTTATTTCTTGCAGTAGCAAGGAAGATGATTTTAAAAAACAAAACACAACAAATAATTATATGAACTCGGTACACTAAGTGACCACATATGCAGAAATAATAAGCCTAAGCAATATTCTATATTTCCCAGTCTATCTTATTTCCCTGCTTCTTAAAATGCTTCATAAAACACTATTTATTGCACATAATATCCATGAATTCATCGTTAAACCTCAGTTGTTGGGTGTTTCGAGCACTTTCTCGGGCATCCATTATATTCCATCACTTTTCTTCTCTCCGCTTTTTATTTTAAGACTGTCCCAATTAAGCTGAACCATCATATATGCATAATAAATAACTCTGAGCACTTTATCAGGAGCACTACAGTAATAATGGGTGGAGCCTCCCTTTCTCTCCAAACAGCATCAATTCTTCATGGCATGGACTCCACGATGTTGGAAACATTCCTTTGAGATTCTGCTCCATGTTGACATGACACAGTTCCTGCAGGTTTTTCAGGAGCACTTTCATGCTGTGAATCTCCCGTTCTACCACATCCCAAATGTGTTCTACTGGATTCAGATCCGGTGACTGGGAAGGCCGCAGAAGAACACCGAACTCATCGTCATGTTCATGAAACCAGTTAGAGACGATTTTGCTTTGTGACACGGTGCATTATCATGCTGGAGGCAGCCATTAGAAGATGGTAAATTGTGGCCATGAAGGGATGCACATGGTGATGTCAAGAAAACATTCCCCACCCCATCACACCACCTCCACCAGCCTGGACTGTTGGCACAAGGCAGGTTGGGTCCATGGATTCATGCTGTTGGTGCCAAATCTGTGTGCCTCAGCAGAAATCCAGCTTCATCAGACCAGGCTGTGATTTTCCAGTGTTTAAGTGTCCAGTGTTGGTGAGCCCGTGATCACTGCAGCCTCAGCTTTCTGTTCCTGGCTGACAGAAGTGGAACCCGAAGTGATCTTCTGCTGTTATTTGACATGTCATGCATTCTGAGATGCTTTTCTGCTCACCACAATAGTACAGAGTGGTTATCTGACTTACTGTAGACTTTCTGTCAGCTCGACCCAGCCTGGCCGTTCTCCATTTACCTCTCTCTCATCAGCAAGGGGATTCCGTCTACAGAACTGCCGCTCACTGGATGTTTTTTCTTTATTGCATCATTCTGAAAAACTTTGGCACCAACAATCATGCCACTGTCAATAAGATTTTTCCCCATTCTGCTGGTTGAATGTTGTATGAAGCTTCTGGTCCGTATCTGCATGATTTTATGCATCATACTGCTGTCACATGGTGGTCTGATTAGATAATTTCATGAACGAGTAGGTGTGCAGTTGTTCCTATTAAAGTGCTCTGTGAGTGGAAGTGTAATATGTAGTCATGTCTATTATATAACCTTATGGAAAAAAAAACTAAGCAATGCATATGTCATTTCTGGAGGGGTCAAGATTTTTGGGGTGAACTTCCCATTTCATGTTTACCACACCCCCTTTGATGATGTCACATGAATTAAGTCATGCTATTTCTAACACTCAATTCCACTGAAAGAGCTCAGTAACACAGGTTTTGTCTTTGACTACTATATCAGGCCAGAAATTAAATGTTATTAGGCTAAGCATTCCCAATTCATCTGATGTCCCAATACACACTATTTGGCCAAGAGTTTGTGGACAACTGACAACTGAATCATGCCCATGTGTCATTGTTCCCCAAACTGTTCTCACAATGCTGAGAGCACACAATTGTATAGAATGTCTTTGCATGCTGTAGCATTAAGATTTTCCTTCACTGGAACTAAGAGGCCCAAACCTCTTCCAGCATGACCATGGCACCGTGCACAACGCAAGCGCCATGAACACATGGTTTGGCCAAGGCTGCTGTAGAAGAACTCCAGTGTTCGGCACAGAACCCTGACCTCAACCTCACTGAACACCTTTGAGATGAACGTAAACATCAAATGCACCCCAAAACTCCTCATCCAACATCAGTACCTGCTCTCATTAATGCTCTTGCAGCTGAATGATCACAAATCCCCAACATCTAGTGCAAAGCCTTCCTAGAAGACTGGAGCTTATTATAATAACAGGAAAGGAGTTCAATCTGGAATGGGATGTTCAATAGGTACGTATGGGTGTGATGGTTAGTTGTCCACAAACCTTTGGCCATATAGTGCACCTAAATTCACTTTATCCTAAAAGATGATGGTGAGTCACCTGGAATGAAAAATAGTTGGATGCAGGAGACTTCAAGCAGGGGATTTACTGTACAAAAAAAATCACTCAGAACATGCAAAAATGATTAGAAACGATTAAATAATGATATAGATAACGAGTTTAAAATGTTGTGCATCACAGCCACTGTTTATTTTTCTCTTTTTGGACCAAATCACACCTCACATTTCTGCAGCGCTATAACTGTCCTTTGGCTCCTTTCACTAATAAAGAAAAAACGGCCACAAAACAAATTCCCCAGCATGTTTGGTTCACTTCCCGGAGTTGGGTCGATTCAGGGTCGAATCTCTTTCTTGCTGCAATTCAACTTCACCTAGTTCACAAGGTCTCGCGTGGTTATTTGCGTAAAGAACCACATGAATGCCATACGTGTGAACGTGAACATATAAGCAGTATAGGTAATGAGAGAATGGAAGGTAAGAAACATACCAGGGTTCGAGTCACGCAGTCAGAACAGTGCATATGCATTAATGTCTGATTACATGCATAATCTCTGAAATGTGAATGCCTACTGTTTTTGAATACATTTTCAAAAGGGGCTAGGGATACACACTGAAAAAAATCATAATCACCCATCCCTCTTTCTTCTTCATATAATATTGCACATCCTGCACTAAAATCTTTGCAGACCTAATTACTCATTCACATACTGCAGCACTGCCTTATTATTAGCGTTATTATTAACACTGCATTATATATTATTTCTTCCTTTTTATTAGTGAGATATTATTATTATTTATTTTCATCGCTCTCTGCACAATGACAAAGATCTAATCTAATCTAATCTAATCCAATCTAATCTATCATTAATTATAAGGCATGTGCACTTTTATTTTTAATTAACCCGTACTTAACCAAAGCAGAGGGGCTTCCAGAAGGTCTATTATCTGAAGAAACTCATCAGCAAGGCCCACTTGAGAAACCACGCGCACGCTTCTGACTCTCTCTCTCTCTCTGTCCACAGCATCCAGAGGAGTTCGTATCCAAAACCCTTGAAGCAGTCAGTCACGCGCATGGACACGCACTCTGTACGCGCTCTGGTCACACGCTACTACTACAGCTCTAAACACGCTGAGCGGAGCGCGCGCGCGGCTCCATTACCGGCGCGGCTCCCAGGCGCGCGCGCACACGGACCGGGACGTGACGCTGGAGGGAGGAAGTCGCGTAACGGAGCTCATCTCGACTTCCCGGAGATACCTGGGACTCTGCCGTTAACGACGGGAGGCGACGGCGCATAAAGCCGACATAGTTTCCACCCCCCACTTTCTCCACTTTCTTCATTCACCGGGATAGAAGTGAAGGAGCGCGCGCGCCGCCTGAGTGTTGCTGATGGAGGAGTGGCATCACGCGGAATGGAAGTGATGTCTGTACCTGCGTGTGTTAGTATATGTGCGGGACGTGGGCTTTGGGGAATGGGAATGTACTCCTAACATCACAGAGAGATTTTGGGCTCTCGCTTCTCAGCAATTTCTGCAAACTGGCAACATGAAACACACACTTTGGTGGAACTTGGCGAGATTTCTTGTGTTCTGGAGACTGGTACACGCGCAGGTAAGCCAACATCCAGAAGACCATTTCTAAGCCTTTGTTGCTTTCATGTGGTCTGTTCTTTAATATAGGCTGCAAAGACTTTCTGGTATATATCTACCTGTATTTTGTGTGTGTGTGTGTGTGTGTGTGTGTGTGTGCATGAGATATGAAGTAATAAAAAGAAGATAACAACTGGAACTCTATATAAACAAGATTTAAATTGGGGACAAAAGTAATTCTTTGTGTGTTTTTTTTAAAAGTACTTATGATGTCATAAGGTTTTGTCAGTTTTTTGTAATTACTTGATATTGAGCCACAAAATTACATTAGAATTAGAAGGTCAAAGCAGATGCAACTTTTTAAAAAAAATTATACAGTAACAAATTACCGCAAAATAACACCTTTTCAAGGATTGTATTGTAAAACAATTAGCGCATTGGTTTAGAGTAAAAAAACAGAAATTGTGATGCATGGTGGGACATGGAATGTTTTTGGCAGGGGTGAGAATCGTAAATAATTCTCCTAGTGTCTACATCTGTATATCAGTGTAGTGCAGTTTATTTTAGGGACTATTTTAGGTGAGTGCTAATCCTTTTTGAATATAGTTTTATGTTCTAGTAAAAACTTTGGTGTAGTAAATTCAGTGTGTGAGTTAATTCGGTGACTGAGACAGTGCAAGTTAGTTACGTTAGTGGTAGTGAATCAGTGGTTAAGGTTTTGAGTCACGGATCAGAAGGTCATGTGTTCAAATCTCAACTCCTGCAAGATGATGTGATTGGGTCCTTAAGCAAGACCTTAAACCTTCAGCTCAGTTGTATCCTGTCTGTGTGCTATGAAACAGTACTTTATATAGTATATATAGTATATAGTACTTTATTGTAAAATATTTCATAGTTATTTAAGGTAGATTTAAAGTACTTAACTGGCAAATCTGCTTCCAGAAAATCACTGTACAATTTTCATTAATTTGTAATATATTGCATTACAAAAAAAGTCTCTCTCTCTCTCTCTCTCTCTCTCTCTCTTTCTTTCTCTGCTTATATA
>JAQQZU010024869.1:0-10466 GCA_030068025.1 Parauchenoglanis punctatus | reverse complement strand
TATTAAAGTCTTACTCTTGGGTGTCCTCTGTTTCCTGTAGACTCTGGTGTAGATGTACGCTCCCACCAACAATGACAGCAGGATGAAGACTTCAAAGAGCTACACAGTCATAAATCTGAAACCTGAGAGCGAGAGAGAGAGCGGGGCGGGGGAACATTTGTGCTTCAAGTAGTTAAAAAAAGAAATTTTATATTTTTGCTGTTTTATTCAGTGATTAATCGTTAGTCTCAGAGAGGAAATCAGCACATACAGACACTTGAGGACATCAGAAAACTAGAGGAACTGAAAGATGCACCATAGTTCATAGTTCACTGATCTTATTAAGCAGATCATCTAGTAAAAACAATACTGACAGGCTAGGCTACTCTGAAGATTTCAAAATCTGCATAATGCCATGTTATATGGATATAGAACCATTGTATAAGTAAGTAAATGCAATCCACTTTAATAGGAACACCTGTACACTTTCACGTTCATGCAGTCATCAAATTAGCCAATCAATGTAGTAATCAATGTATTGAATCATGCAGTTACAGGTCAAGAATTTAAGATGATGTTCATGTCAATTATCAGAATGAGGAAAAAGTGTGTCTCTGTGACTTTAATCATGGCATGGTTGTTGGTATCAGACACACTGGTTTGAGTATTTCAGAAACTGCTGATCTCCTGTGAATTTTATACATTCACTTGCTATTTTCTTCTGAAATCTCTTACAAACAAGGCGTTTCCACCCAACGCAACATGATATAAAGTGAGCTTCTTCAGGATCTATTACCACTGATTTCAATTTCCTTCATAAACTTCATAAACCACACTAACTTGAGAGGAAATACACTGTATTTTTACATTTACTTAATGTTCCTCCAAAACAGCACATTTAATGTACACTTAGTATAGTACATTTAAAATATGATAACTGCATCGAAAAAAAGCAACCTAAGTATATTTCTTTTCACAGGGTCGAGCAACTGCTAATTCTTCATGTAAACATGTCATTTTTAAAATATATTACACCATGACCTGTATTCTCATTTTGTCCAGGGACAGATCAGTAAATCATGGGCCCCTGGACAGGAACCTAAGCACCAAAATATAAGATTACACCTGGTATCTTTAATAACATGGCTCCACTATGATGAATCTCTTGTTTTGGACAGCTTTAAATGAAAAGCACAAGTGAGTAGATCAGGATTTTTCTTGTATTTCATGTTTGTGCGACACGCAGTGATATGGTCACATTGTATAATGGATTAATTTATATAAATTCTAAACTTCAGTATAGTTGTATATGTGAATATAATGTGAGGGGCTTTACCCAAGCTCTAGCTGTTGTTATAATAGACACTTTAATCTTCCACAATTTCACACTTTACTTTTTTCCATTATATATTCCCAGTAAATATGTATTACAAAGAAACTCAGTTTAAATTGCAAGTGAGTGACATCCTAACGTGCTGATTCTAAAGTAAATCTAACTCTATATATATATACTCTATACAGTTTTAGCAGTGCAAACACAAACACTTAAATTGACCAATCAGTTTTGTGTAAGAAAGTAAACCGCAGAAACAGAAACACTATTTGTTCTTTATTGCATTTTAATTATTTTGAATATTCTTTGTGCTTTCCCCTGTACATGCAAAGATTTATGAACGTTGATTTCTGGACTTTTTCAGCACTCCATACATGGATCCTCTAAATCTTGGCTCCAGTGTCCCAAAACTCATCACATAATGCCCTTATGACCAAGAACTTTGAATCTGTATCTTTCTCCCACCAAACAGTGACATGTAAGGTTTTTGAAATTCAAAACCAGTATATAGAAACATCTGTCGATGCACTGGGACTCATCATCAGTAATGTTTCCTGTGATCCTTGGGGGTTTCGGGTCTCACAGCATCAGACACCCTCCCTCAGGTGACCCAGTCGGGGCTGATCAGACCCCGACTTGTGTCCCAACAGCGTTGGCCAACATTTCAGACCTTTTGATACAAATCCACCTTGAGGATCTCTCTGCAGCCTCTATGGTGGAATTGATGGCTATCCTCTTTGCAGCTCCTGTGATCCCAAGGAGGGTATAGATCTTGCATGGGGAGCGGGCTGCAAAGCCTCGACATCCCACCTCAATTGGCTCACAGCGGGCTTTCCATCCTCTCCACCTGCATTCCTCTATGAGCTTATGGTATTTCAGCCTCTTATGCTCGTTGGCCTCTTCCAATTCCAATAGGAGTACTTGCATAGAGGAGACAGATGTCAACACCACATCCGGTCTCAAGGAAGTTGATGTTACATGCTCCGGGAACTTGAGCTGCCTGCTCAAGTCAACTAGCAGTTCCCAGTCTGATGTCGATGGGAGAAGGCTGGCTGCTGGTGTTGGCTGTGCTCATGGTTTCACTCCAGCTTTCACGAAAGGTACTGTCCTCTGGCTACAGGTGTGTATATTGTTGGCCAGTGCAGTGTAGATGGTCTAGGCCATGGTCTTCAGTGCCTCCTCCGAGGGCTGCTGGGCAGCTGCTCAGGATGTGTTCCTGAACAGAGTGGACATGTTGGAAGGTCACTCTTTCCCCAGGGATACAAGTTGGCTGGGCTGGGTAGCACATCATACACCGCTTGGACTGTGAACTTGATATGCTGCGGCTCTGCCTTACAGATCTCATTCCAGGTCAGCTTCCTCTCCAGCGCACCTTCCCACCTTGCTGAAGCTCCCTGCTGCCGCATGCTCACCATCCTGCTGGTCCTCCCCTTCTCAACAACTGCCTGCACCTCCTCCAGGACAAGATGGCGTCTGTCCTTTTCCTGGGCCAGGTCACAGCGTGGCTGAGGGATGGTCCCCAGCCCTGCTTGTCGGATGGCTACCGTGCCCAACAGGGCCCTGTATCTTAGCTGAGATTCTGCTAGTTCCAGCCCCTCTTGAGCTCTGAACTTCATGCCAGCTGATGCAACTCTGGAGTCACTGGATTCTCGATAGACTAATGCCTCTCTTGTATGGGAGACTCTGAATTCCTCCTCCAGGCTGCTGAAGGGAAGCTGAAGTTTGTTCCTCCTTCCATACAGTGCTGCACTCGTAGGACTACGTGGCAGGCCCGGCCATCTTCATAGGTAGGAGCTGATCTTTCTCTCCAGGGTCTCTACAGTATACATGGTCACCTCATACACCAACAGCGGCCAGAGGATATGGGGCAGAATGCCATGTTGTTAAAGCCGTGCCTTAAACCTGCCAGGAAGGCCAGACTTGTCTACTGCAGACAACGAGTGGTATTTGTCTTGTCTCTGATGTTTAGGTTAAACCCATCCTCCAGGGGCATTTGCAGGTGCAGTCGATGTCCCAGAGCTACATAACACTGATTACTCTCAGTAAATCTACAGACAACAGGATCCTGAAACAGCAAACCTGCAGAGGAAGAAAATATCAGGAACATTTTTAATTTTATTAAACACTGATATTATTACACACCTCTTTATCCTCTAATAAATAACACTCCATTATTACAGGAGAGCTGGATTCAGTACTGTTACAGATTTAATAAAGAAGTGAAAGTGGAAATAGGTGCTAATATTTAGAGAAAATCACTAAGAAGCAATCTAAAATGTGTGTGTGTGTGTGTGTGTGTGTGTGTGTGTGTGTGTGTGTGTGTGTGTGTACTGCAACTGATTGATTACTCGTTTGATTTTATTTGGAAAAATGGCAGAACTAAACAATATTGATAACAGCACAGGTGATACATAATATTTCTACGAACAGTTCTGTAAGTCTTTCTCTGAAGACTGTGTTCACAATGAAATGAACATTTCAACATCATCTAAATAGTAAATATATACAAGGTATGCAAAATGACACATTAAAAATAGAGGAAGCACCGTTTTCATAAATAAATGCACGAGTTTGTGAAGAATACGAAGGGTATATTTTTTTCTCACATATCCTTTAAATAATAAATATACTTTTTTGTGTTTTTCAAAAAGTATGTTTTATACTAATGCATTGTCATTTCAAATTTAGTGCATTATATAAAAGTATATTAAAAGTAATATATTTTAAATTCCACTGTAGTATGTTGTAACAGAATATAATTGTATAAGTGCATTTTTAAACACACTAAAATGTCTAAACAAAAGTATAATTTATTGTATTGTAAAAGATAGATAAAGAATAATTACTGTGTGATTAAAAATATCTGATCCAAAAAAAAATTCTACCAGAAGGAAAAAAAATATTTGTCTTTTGGTGCTTTTTGCTTCAAAGCTTCACTCTCAGAGTTTGAATCCAGTGCTAAGTTCACGCTGCCATGCTGAAGTGACTCAAATCTGATTTTTTTTTTCTTAATGTTACACAGATCTGATGTTTTCAGGACTGTATGGACAGGCAAATCTGATATTTCGAATCAGATTTGATTCATTTTCATATGTGTTCCTAAATCTGATTTGGATTAGATCCATGGCTATATGACATGAATGTGAACAATCAGAACTGCCTTTTTGCCTGTACACATGCACAGAGCCTGATATCCTGATCAGCCAGCAGGGTGTTCTGCCACCCCTATGGAGATATGCTATTTAGTGGTTGCATGTTAGGTTTAAAGTTAAGATTTTAGGGTTAGCTTTAAGCTTTAAGTCTTTGGGTTAAGGTTTGACTTAGGTTAAGGGCTGCAGCTAAGATCGTGTTTATTCCCTGTTATCAGGAACACTTATTCGCACTATTTTCGTCAAGGTAACACAAATCATCACAACACTGACAGCACAGAAAAACAACAGTGAAGGAGAGCTTCAGTTGATGAACTGATTGCTATCCTAAAAGAGCAAAATGTGATACATACATTAGGTACTTATGGGGCACCATTTGTAAAAAAAAAAAAAAACAGTGTAACGTTTTATAGGCATCATTTTTCCAACATTTAGCACAATTTTCATACATTTAGAGATAAATTCATTCACAAAACAGTGTAAAACTTGCTGAGTAAATGTTTTATGCCAAATGTAAATGGTTGAACTAAATCTAAAAGTTAAATGTTATATTTAAATGTTTCATTTTGAATATAAAAGATTAGATGCTAAATCTAAATGTTAAATCTAAATGTTGAACTCTCAATGTTCAGAAGATAGGCTCATTTTTAAATTGATATGTATTTAAATTGAACAATTTTGAATGTTTACACAAAAATAGTCACAATGTTTACAAAAAAGATGCAGTTTACAAAAAATCATGCATCTCTGCTCCAGCTAGCGCCATGTCTTAGCATCCTCAACTCACACCGAGCCATGCTATACTGAAATAAATGATTTTTTGAATTTGTAAATACAGTAAAGATTATTAAAGTACTTTCTATAAGAAAATACTATTGTAGTCTTCCTACTTGAGAATTCCATGCATAATTCAGTAAGATACTTGGTGTATCATTGTAATTGTTTGCCTTAAAATACATTTGTAATTTGATCCTAAATATCAGTGTAAAATTTACAGTATTTTTGTCACTTTATCGATTAATACAAAACACAACTAACCATTGCATTTAATCTGTTCTTTTGATGCCAATTAGCTGTCGCCAGCATCGTGGAAATAACGTAAAGTAATCGGATAACATTAGCACTATTTCCACGATGATGGTATCCAGTTAACTTCATGACAAAAGTAGAAAACATCATTCCGTTTTATGCATATGGCTATCCTTGCAATTGACTTTAAATTTAAACCAGGCTATTGATATAGATAAAATTGAGGTAACTTGCTAACAAACCAACTGATAGCTAGCTTTTCCGGTAGCAAAATTCAAATTGATAGCAAGCTAGCTACTTGAATGCCTGCACATGTATGAAAGAAAAAAAACGATGGACGTTTTTATGTAAGTAACACTAGCAGTAAATGACTTTTTGGTAGCTACACCTACAACTCTAATGGGTTAATGAATTGAAAAATAAAAAGTGTGTATGTATTGTACATGTTTATCCATTTTTATATGCTTTGTAGTTCAGTTGTAGCTCCTGAATTATCTGATATGGAACTCATTATGCTAGATGTCCTCATAATTAATTTGCACTGTGTGTGCTTTGTTTTAGCAGCAGTAACTGGACAACTTGACTCACCATTTGACTGGGGTAACTTATTTAAGGTATGATGAGCACACACACACACACTATACATCATGATTAACTGTCAAGTACTGTTCATGGATATTCATACAGAGACATAAAAATTCACACATATTTTTTTTTCTTGCTCTGGGTGCCACAACATGAGGTAGCGGTGTAAAAAGTTTGCTTCAAACAAAAGGGTTTAATCTGTTAAAGCACTTTGTCCTTGTTCATTTAAGACATTTAATGCCCTTCAGATCCATTCGTCTTGACACCATGCAGAGTCAGTCACACCAAGGGAGGTTCAATTTAGTCGCCTGCTCTGCAGTTCAGCATCCTTCTCTTCAGAGAGAGAATATTTCGAATACATCAATGGCCATAGGCGGAGATTTGAAGCAGTTTCATGTGTATTCAAAAACTGCAACTTTAGTACAAACATTTATTCAACCTTTGCTACTCATAGGCACAGGAAACACAGTCAACACTCAAAGAATATTTTAAAGATGAACTCTTGAAAACTCATCCCAAACCTGAAAGAGCTCTGGTTACAGGAAACTCTATCTTAAGGCACATGAAATTAGCTAAGCCTTTAGGGGCACCAGCAGCTATAGTTAGGTATATACCAGGAGCCAGAGCACCTTACATAGAATCTTAGGGTCCTAGGCAAGCACAGGTTTTCTAAGATAGTTATTCATGCAGGAGCTAATGATATACGCCTTCATCAGTCAGAGGTTACAAAGTGTAACTTTGTAGAGGTGTTTAAATTAGCGAAGGCGATGTCCGATGCAGTAATATGTTCTGGCCCCATCCCAATGCAGCATGGCGATGTAGCTTACAGCAGTTTATGGTCGTTGAAATGCTGGTTGTCCAAGTGGTGCTCTGAAAACAGTGTGGGCTTTATAGATAATTGGAGTAGTTTTGGCAAGACTGGCCTGTTAGGGCAGGATGGTATCCATCCCAAACGGGAAGGCGCTCCTCTCATTTCTTGCAGCATAGCGCATAGTCTCATTACAGGCCTAGTTAATCTGTGACAATCTAGAGCCAAGGCCAGGGGGCAGACAAACAGGCTAAACTGACTGCCTGCTAGCTGCACAGAGTCATCACTCAGGTTTCATCATACTGAGGCTGTGTCTGTTCCCCGAGTTAAACAAAAATGTAGAAATTCTCAGAAAGTTTCTTTTAATTACCTAAATAAAATAAATTTGGATCATACTGAATGTACAGCCAGCATCTTTCATCTAAAGCTAGGACAATTAAATGTTAGATCTCTTACATCTAAAGTGCTTATTGTTAATGAAATTATTACTGATCAGCAGTTTAATGTACGATATTTAACAGAAACATGGATCAAACCAAATGAGTACTTAGCATTAAACAAAGCGAGTCCTCCCGGTCATAGTTGTACACACCAGTATACAGTCTAACTGGCAGAGGAGAAGTCATTGCAGTTGTTTATAATGATAAACTAGGCATCACACGAAAACCTGGACATAAATTTAATGCGTTTGAGGTCCTCTATACTAACATAATATATGTAGCCACTAAAAATAAGTCTGTTCACTAATTATTATTTACAGACCTGCGGGGTCATATTCTGAATTCCTTCGTGAATTCGCAAATTTAATCTCAAACCTGATTATCTCTTTATACAAAGCATAAATTGATGGAGACTTTAATATTCATTTCGATGAGCCAGAAGATCATCTGAGAACAGCGTTCGTGTCCATTCTAGATTCAGTAGGAGTTAATCAGAACATAATAGAACCCACTCATGATGGTGATCACATCCTTGATCTAATACTAACCTTCACATCAGCTACTGCACAGAGTTTTATCAATGATCTCCCTGAACTAGCAACCTTGAGTGCATCACCATCGGACTCCACAGAATTCAATCAGGCAACTAAATACTCAGAATCAACATTTCGCTATACACTAGATAATGTTCCCCACTTAAAAGGAAAATAATTAGAGAGAAAAAATTTGCATTCTGGTTTAATGATGACATGCGCACCTTAAAACAGACCACTCACAAATTAGAATGTAAGTGGCATCAATCTAAATTGATAGTATTCAAATTAGCATGGAAAGAGAGCCTCCCGAGCTATAGGAAATCCCTTAATGCTGCTCAATCAACGTATTTCACAACTCTAATAGAAGATAACAAAAATAATCCTAGATTCTTATTTAATATTGTAGCAACATTTACCAGGAATAAAACACAGAAACCTCCATACAATTAATTTGCAGTAGCAATGATTTCATGAATTGTTTTCAATGACAAGATTTACAATATCAGGTAAAAAATACAAATTATGAATTTAAAGCCAGACAATCTGATAACCAACTCTGCAGACAACAATATAATTATATCAGATCGGCCATTAGAATGTTTAACACCCCTTTGAGAGACTGAACTAATTTCACTAATTAGTGATTAATCAACCTGTATATTAGATATTTTACCTGCATGTTTCCTCAAACAGATAATTCCAGAAGTAAATGAACCTATTCTAAAAATAATAAACTCTTCCTTTGATTATGTACGTAAATCCTTTAAATTAGCAGTTATCAAACCCCTGATTAAAAAACCTTATCTCAAGCCCAGTCAGTTGTTCAACTATAGGCCAATATCAATCCTCCCTTTTATTTTCAGGATCCTAGAAAAGGTTGTAGCGCAGCAGTTATGCTCATACCCACATAGGAATAGCATTCATGAAATGGATCAATCAGGATTTAGACCTCACCATAGTACAGAGACAGCACTAGTTAAAGTGGTAAATGACCTACTACTAGCCAGATATGAGACACCAGCCAAATAAAATTGAGGAATGTGTAAAAGACATTAGACATTGGATGCTTGCTAACTTCCTTCTACTTAATTCTCATAAGACAGAAGTACTAGTACTAGGACCACATGCAGCTAGAAGTAAGTTTTCCAATTACATAGTCACTCTGGATGGCATTTCTGTATTACCATGTGCCAAAGTAAAAGACCTTGGTGTGATTATTGACTCCAATCAATCATTTGAAGCTCATGTAGATAATATCACTAGGACAGCCTTCTTTCATCTTAGAAATATCACTAAGATTAGAAATATCACGTCACTGCAAGACGCAGAAAAACTAGTTCATGCTTTTGTCACCTCTAGGTCAGATTATTGTAATGACTTACTGTCTGGATGTTCCAGTAAGTGCATAACCAAGTTCCAGTTAGTCCAGAATGCCTCAGCAAGGGTCCTTACCCGAGCAAGATGATATGTGCACATCACCGCTATCTTATCTACACTGCATTGGTTCCCAATTAAATTTTGCACCGATTATAAAATGCTACTGTTGACTTATAAACCACTGAATGGTCTCACACTTCAGTATCTGAGTAAACTTCTGGTCCTTTATGACCCCCAATGCCTACTTAGATCAAAAGGTGCAGGCTATTTGTTGGTACCTTGAATAGTGAAGGCTACAGCAGGGGGCAGATCTTTCTCTTACATTGCCCCTCAGTTATGGAACAGCCTTCCAATTAGTGTTCGGGACTCAGACACAGTGTCAGTGTTAATATTTAGGCTGAAAACTTGTTTAGCCAAGTCTTTTGTTAATAGCATTCTGTTAAGTTAAGAAGCAGATCTGAAGGGTTATCAGGCATAGAACATTTTGGTAAACTGGGATATTTGGATGATGTTTTCACCCACTTTCACACGTTCACTCATGTTTGTTGACGGTGGAGTGGCTGGCCGCTTTATGTCCCAGGGGGCCTTCATGTCTGTGTTACCTTCTGGCTCTCCCTTTTTGTTATGCTGCCATAGCTAGCCTTGCCAGAGTTCCTGCTTCTTCCATAACTGAACAGCCTTTCTAGTAACAGCTAATAGGCACCTTTCTATTCTTGAGTGTTACCAGTGTTTAAACATTTTCACATAAACCTTATCTGTTTACATTCATGAAGGTGTCTCCTGATTGTAGACCTTGACACTGACATGTCTACCTCCTCAAGAGTGTTCTTGACCTGGCTAGATGTTGTGCAGGGGTTTTGTTTTTTAAACCATGGAAAGGATTCTATGATCATCCACTTCTGTGGTCATCCAGGCCTTTTGGTGTTGCTGAGCTAACCAGTGTATTCCTTCATTTTAAGAATGTACCAAATAGTTGATTTGGCCACTTCTAAAGTTTCTGTTATGTTTTGAATGATGGCCTCCTTCATTTGCATCGACACCTCTTTGAACTGCATATTGAGAGTTCCTATGAACAGGTACCAAATGCAGATTCAATACTTGGAATCAACTCCTGATCTTTTATATCTTTATCAAGAAATAATGAGAAAACAGACCATACAGTTGTGCTTGAAAGTTTGTGAACCCTTTAGAATTTTCTATATTTCTGCATAAATATGACCTAAAACATCA
>JAQQZU010024868.1:0-10471 GCA_030068025.1 Parauchenoglanis punctatus | reverse complement strand
ACACAGACAAACAACCACACACGCTCGCATTCACACCTATGGGCAATTTAGAGTAGCCAGTTGACCTAATCTGCATGACTGTGGGAGGAAACCGGAGCACCCGGAGGAAACCCACTCATGCACGGGGAGAACATGCAAACTCCGCAAAGAAAGGCACCCTGGGTGTCCCGGGGATTGAACCCAGGACCTTCTTGCTGTGAGGCGACAGTGCTAACTACTGCACCACTGTGCCGCCCCGAAACACAGTATACATCCCATAATATACATATGGAATTCCTCACTGAATCACTGTGTTTTTGAAAATTTAGATTGAGCATTTAATATCTACATGGGAACATGTCTACAAAGCTCTACGGAGCCACCATGTTCCACCAAGGAAGGACAACAAATAAGAAGAAATGAAGACAAAGAAGAAATAAGAGGAAGCAGTGTTTGCTGGTGCTAGCTATCAGGTTTGAGAACCCAAATGCTGAAAAATGGAGGATCATACTTCTTATTTAGCATGAATAAGAATATAATTTGAGGTGATGTGATGTGATGTGATGTGTGTATAATATAATGTGAATATAAATAATTGTACGTATGCTAGGGGCACCTGACAGCCACCATACATTCTAATACATGCTTGGAAAGTGAGGGGTAAGGGAGGGGCATTCAGGTTGTTGAATCCTATGTAGTAGACCTTTTTAAAAAACTAAATATATTTCATATTTTGGATTCTTCAAAGTAGCTACTGTTTACCCTGATGACAGCTTTGCACACTACTGGCATTATCTTAACCAGATTCAGGTGTGCCTTGTTAAACATTAATTACTGGAATTTCTTGCCTTCTTAATGTGTTTAAGATCATCAAACAGTAAATAATAAAAATACAGTAACTAGTCCTATTCGCCAACTGCAGTAATCCATATTACATCAAGAATCACTCAACTAAGTAAAGAGAAACGACAGTCCATGAAGTGTTTTTTAAGTAATAAAAATAAAGAAAAAACATTGAACTGGAAGGTGTGTGGAAATATTTGTCTAGTACTGTATGTGAAGTATGGCAGAAATGATGTATTTATTCAGACCCCCTTTCTGGTATCAAGCAACACAGTCTGGTTCAATAGACAGTACTTTAATTGAAGTAGAAAATGGGACCTTGAATATTTGAATGTCTAGAGATATGTAAATAAAGGAAAGTCTTACTTAGGGTTAGGGGAATCTTGCAGTATTGTTTCCTGCAGTTTTTTCACCAGCATCTCACTGCTCCTACGCAGCACCTCTCGCATTTTTCCCAGAGAACCAGCCCTTTTCAAAACGCCATCCTGTACACACACACACACACACACACACACACACACACACATACACACACACACACACACATGTTTGCCCTATTATCCTTGGGAACACAAACGCTATGTGTACAAATAAACCTAACATTGACCTCAGTAATAAATGGAAACCATTTGGCGTGTTTTTTTTTTAAAAAAAAAAAAAAAAAAAAAAAAAAAAAAAATATATATATATATATACACACACACACACACACACACACACACACACACACACAGTATATATATATATATAATACCTTTCCTCCCTTCCAAATCTCCATCCATTCCATCCATGCATTTGGTCCCCAGCAAGGCATAAAAACATGGCCAGACACACCTGAGGTACTGTTCTTCCTTGCATGCAAACATTTTGTTGTCATTTTATTTACAATACAATTTTTTTGTCAATTTATTTACAATAGAATTCATATGGTGGACACCTTGGAGTCATCTTACCATATGCTACATTTCTTTTTCTCTCTCTCTCTCTCTCTCTCTCTGACTGTGTGTGTGTATGTCTCTCTCTCTCTCTCTCTCTCTCTCTCTCTCACACACACACACACGCACACACACACACACACACACACACACACACACACATATGCGTGCAATAAAGGGACTAACAAACAGTTCAGGTCAATCAGTGCATGCTGGATTATAGCAGTGCTTGCAGTAAACCCTGTTCCCATGGAAACCAAGATGTAGGTCACCACGTGAGAGACAGCCAATAATCAGCAATTAGAGAGCTACAGATCAGACACATCGCTTCTTTGTTATTGTAAGCCATTTACTGGCTTGTGTCAATGGCATTAAGAAAATCCATACAGAACTGCTACACCACCAACACTGACAGGGAAGCACACAGGCAATTTCCCACATCGATATTAGTAATTCAACATGGAACACTGGGTTAATAAGTTGTAGATCTCAGTTTTATTAAACTCAAGTCAAGTTGCTTTGTTTATTCCACATTGAAAGAGCAGTTCGTGTATTTAGAGCCCTCTGCTGCCTGAAAAGGGAATTGCAATTGTAATGAAAACCCAGCCCGACCCCACCCACGTAATTAATACTTGATACGTTGTGTCACTTGCCTTTAGGGGAAAAAAGTTCAAAATTGTAAACAGAAACCTACATTGAAAAAACAACTGTGATTCACTACATAGCAATATCACAAATCTAAATCTAAGAAATTAGTTCATTATGATGTCCATACACACTTTTAAGCATTAAAATCTACACTTTTCATTGTATTTTTTGCTCCTTTTTCTTTCCTTTATTTCTTTTATATTTTACATTTATTTATTATATTTTATTACATTACAGTTATGCTGAAGGATAATATTTTGAAAGGTATTACCAATGGTGATGCCAATGATAAAGCAATAAATGATAGAACTTCTCTTAGCAAAACAAGCCAATTAAAAGATCAAGAAAAAGTTCAGAAATACTTTAAAAGACAAATTCTACTGTAAAGTATACATTTTATAATTACAGCACTGGGTTTCAGCTGGGTTAATATGTTTAGTGTAAGAAGCCCACCTCCAACTGCCATTTTGAGCCCAGACTTGGAATTTCTTTTGGCTTTTTCTCACTCACATTTTATGTGCTTTTATAAAGTAAGCCTGTTCTGCATACACAGTGGCTGCCTCGCCCGAACTGCTTCCCTCATTAGCACAGTCTAAAGGCCAAGCACAGCTTTCCTCAGTCACATTCTTTTCTTTTTTTTAAAGAAAGCTTCTTTTGCATACACAATGCCTTTGTCGCCCCACACTGAGACCCACTCGCTTTGCCAATGATGTCTGAAACCTCCTCTTAGTGTCTGAAACAAAAACAACAACTTGCCACTCTGCTCTTTCTTAAGCACACTATCAAGTACATGAATATGTGTAGAAAATTACATGCTTTTGAAGATAAATATGCCTGAATTCAAAGTCTTAAAACATTAGCATATAACTTCATTGGCATCCATGCTGTGGAGATTTATTTATACACGATCATTTTGCTAAATGTAACACAATTGCATTATAGACAGTCAAGCATAAAAATGCTGCTCCACTATTTTAGAAAAAAGAAACCCATAAAGGCTGTTATTTGTAGTTTTTTCCTTAATATAATGTACTAGCGTGTTAAATATGGTACATTTAACAGCTTTACACTGAACAATGTGAACCTGGGTTATTTACTAAAATTCCATTGTATATATTATCTGTTATAGTACAGTAAATCTCTGCATACTATTACACCTGGGCCATGTTGCATTTCTCTCTGGTTTTTCCACAAACCATGGTGTTCCCCTTTAGCACGTCAGATTCATAAACTCATTTAGAGTCAGTCAGTAAACACAGGAATGTGAGCAGAACAGCAAACTGTTTCATAGCTCCATGCAAAAACCCTTATGTCTGACAGCTGTCTTTCATCAGAGCCATAACTATCTCATAAAACCTAGCCTTTGAAATTGAACCCAGCTGTGATCATTAACTTCTTATATAACCTGACACAAAAGAGTAACAAATGCAAATAATGCAACAACTACAGAGAGAAAGAGAAAAGGGGAATAACAGCATAAATGAGAAGTTCAGAAAGAGAGAAATGCAATGTGATCTGATTTGTTGTGGGAGTAAAAGGAAGATGACAAAGCCTAACGCCGAAAGAGAAAAATAGAGAGAAAACAGGAGAGTAATTAAACCACTAAACCACTAAAACACTGAAACCCAGTCGCAATAAACAAAAAGGTCAATGAAACAAAAGCATTCCATACACTAAAAACAGCCAGAAATTATCTCCCTACAGGCCTTTAAGCAACAGAGACGACTGATTCCTTAATTAATGACTACTAAGTACTCTAACTACTGTAAAGTTCTCTGCTGCACAAAAGCATCCAAATTTGGTAACACTAAAAGGCAACAACTGCAACAACAAATTCATGTCTCCTTCTGATTTGTGACCCATATTCTGCTTCGAGTAAATTACTGTCATGCACTGCATTTGTTCATTTATTTATCCATTCGTTCATGTACTCATCTGCAGTAACTGCTCCATCAAGTGGATCTGGAGTGTTCATAGGAACGCTGGGCATGAAGCTGAAGTACACACAGAATGGAAAACAGACCATTGCAGGGTAAACACTAAGGATGTAACACAGAGTCATTATCTGAATCTGTATCTGTATGTTTCATGCTCCAAATATTTGTATCTGTGTCTGTATTTGAATTTAAACTGAAGTGAGCATGGCCTAAACTACAAACACTGGTTCATAACTGGTCCCTGCTAGAGATGTGCGCAAAACTGCTTTTTTAAAATGCTTCTCACGCATTTATTATTTTCATTTTTACATGCCCTAATTATAGTCGAATAAATTTAGTTGGTTCTATTTCCCAAAACATGCACAAACTAGCAGCCTAATTTTAACCAACTCTGAATATATCACTAAGCTGGTGGGGATTAAGGGGCTTGCTCTTTAAGTCAGGGGATTTAAGCTTACAGCCTTCAAGATCAGGATGATACCAACTTATTTCTGGTGGAATACCTGTCGTTACGGTTCTTAATATTTGCAGTTTCTTCATACTCAGCTTCAGTAATGAGTCCTTTTCATCTAAGGTTTGTAAGGGTGGATAGTTCCACCACAGCATCCTCCAAATCCAATAGAAGGATGTAAAATTAACTAGCAACCACATGGCTAATTACGTCTCTGAATAATGATGTAGTGCTGAATAAGTATGGGGTGGATCATACTGGTGGTGAACTTTGGCTTAAGAACAGAGCAGCACTACTACAGCCCTGATATAACTCTCCCAGTCATGCACACATACATTTCTTAAAGAAACATTTAAACGAAAAGTTATATTTGAACAATTTATCACTCCAATGTAGCTGTTTAGCTAACATGCTTAGTGTATGATGTGATTTTTTAGTGTTGCAACGAAGCTATGGCATTAATATAATTGACTACACTCAGAAAAATAAGGTTTCTTCTAAGACCCTTTAGTTTGTCTGTGAGGAAAACTTAAAGTTCTGTGTAGAACCCTAAAACATAGAGTTTTCCCATTTAGAGAGCTATAATTTATGGAACAGAAGTCTTTATTTTTTTTAACCAAAATACCTTAGCGCTTCATTAATGTTGCACATACGTACTACTGTTGTTTAGGATATATGGTGACTTACTGTAATCCATAAAAATGATCACCTTGGAGCTGAAACCTGCACATTATGGACCAGCCACCTTGGATACAGGATTGCTTTTTATTCACTGAAATTTGGTATCGTTCTGCCCCTCAATCAGCTGGGACAGAACTGTAAAGCTGGAGGTAATTCAGATGACAATATAGCTCCAATTTGAACATTATTATAAAAATACAGACTGTCCCTGATATGTCACATTATTGTTTATTTTAAAATGAAATGATGTAGCTTGGGGTGGTACCCTAAAGGTCCACCCCACTTACACAGAAAGGTATAGTTTATCACTATTGTTTCTAAGAGTGTAGTATGTGAAGACTTCGGCAAGTATTTACAGAAAATATTTTTGCCTACATTAGCTTCAAATCTTTATTATAAAACTGCAAATGAAAATAGGCATGTCTTGATATCAAGCATGTCTTGGCTGATGAATAGAAAATTGTATCATTTTGATTTGTCACCAAAGACCGCTGTTAGGCAGACAAAATAGAGACAAATTGAAGAGTAAATGGGTTCATAATTACACTGAAGCACTTCACAACCTTCCTTATCTATTTAATATGTGCCACTCTCTCTTCCTGTCACAAACAAACACACACTATTAAGACTGCAGTGAAGCAGACAAAAACAAATAACATACTAAATGAGCATTACATTTTCTCCTTATCTTTAATAAGAAAGTATTAGGGGGGTCAGGCACTACAAATGGGCTAGCACCACAAGCAGTCACAGTAAATATACACAGTGTGACACATGAGGTCTGTGTATGCTGCTGACTGCATAACATTGTGGTTTACAACCAAGGTGTGTGCGAGAGTGTCAGTGAAAAGCACTCACCCCACTCCACTCCACATTGCCGTCATCTCCGGATTCATACTTAACGCTGAAATAAGATGAGCTTCTCCTCCGACCTGCATCCTTCAGAGGCTCCACTGTGGCTCCCTGATGCAGAATAATAAACAAAGCTGTATTCAGTGACGAAATAAATGATTGATCTAATACGAAGAAAAAGCCTAAAAAGGAGCCAAATATTTTTTTTGCTACACCTCTAATTACTTTAAGGCCATCATTAATTCGGATTAAGAAATGACTCGATGCAAATCAGGTGAATCATCTGATGCATATTGGGCATGGCTTGAAAATTTGGCAGTACTACTCATAAACTAGTGGTGCCAAAGTCTTCGGAAGAGCACAGGAAAGTCTTTTTGATTAGAGGAGCAGTTCTTAGGTACAAATCTACAGTATCTATGTGAAATTATCCACTGAAGCAAAAGACTCTGGGCACAGACTGTATGTAGTTATGTAGACTTCTTTAGAAAACAAATTGTGGTGTGCATTAGTAATGTGCCTGTTATTTGGAACAGATGTGTGTGATTAGAAGTAATAGGTCATGTGACAGATCAGTATCATTAGTAGATTTGTCAAAGGATTCTGGGAAATGGAGGTTGATCTTAAAGACGGTGCTGATGTAACACTGGCCTGTTTGCGTGTTTTCATGGCGTATTCCTCCATAATTTCTGCCGCTTCATTTTTGCCTTGGTGACGATACAGAGCTCCGAGACTCCTCGTGGCACTGCTTATTATAGGGCTATGAACAAAATCACACACAACACACTTGGTGTAAGCCCAAATCTCAGCAAAGGGTGTGAACAGTTTGATTCTAAGGCTCAGATCATTTTCACAGTAAAACTATTCTTCTATGAAAAACAATTCTTCAAGGGTCGAGATTTGACCCCTCTACACTCCCAGTGGATGTCACTCTTCTAATAACATTCCTTATTTATTTTTAAATATAGTTACTGAATAATTCATAGTAGTTACTAATACATATGCTTTAAGTGACTGAATAATTAAGGGTTAAATAAAAATATATAATGAAATATGTAAATTAAACGTGCACGACTTCTGTAACATGGAGCTGTAATTGGAGGAGAGCTTTAATGCCAAAGGGACCTGCTTGTGTGGACCTGGCAATATAATCATCTCTTGTTTTGCTCACCTGGTCACCTGGAAGCCTCTATTTTCAGCATAATGAGTGTCATTACCCATCGTGCCCTGAGGATGAGAGAATGGAGAAACAAAATGCACCTTCAGATGTGAGTCAGTGCAATTTGGCTCTGTGTGAAATATACATGTTGATGTATGAAGGTGAAAAAAAGTGACTGTGGGTTCTCTAGGCCAGTGGTTCTCAAAGTGGCATCTGTGAAGCATAGCCATTGGGTCCATGATGTTTTTAAAATTTTGGTCAAATTTAGGGATCCAAACACCAGTCAACTCAAAGTCAAGTCCGACTTAATGTGTTCGATCAGTGGAAATTTCAGGAATAGAATAATGTTCATTCAATAAATCTATACAGAGGGGTCTGGGCTACAAAAAAGGTTGAGAACCATTGCTCTAGACTATGACACATTTGGGCAGTGACTTACTCTGCCCTCCTCAGCGTACATCCAGATGGGTTTGATTTCAGCTAGAAGGAAAGAGACAGGGATACAGGTTCAAAGCTACAACATAAATGTAGGGCAGCCATCCTGGCAAATTACCCTTTCTATATAATTAAAGCTAATCACAACTCTAAGATGTCATTCATATGCAAATAACCTAATATAAATTCTGATTTGAGTATCCACTGGTTTCTGTATAACTCTAAATGTTACACATGTTGAAAAATGAAAAGTCTTTAAAATAAATTTGTAATTAAATCAAAGGCAAAAAAAAAAAAAATTAGAAGGAGAAACTCAATCACATGCTGATTTATTGAAACAGCAATCAAGGGATCAACATAATAAATTGAAATCATTTCAATAAATAAAGACCAAAAACACAAAACAGATTTTATGTTTAGCATATTTATATATTTTTGATCAGACAGATTGTGTGTGGGATGACAAAGACGAAAAGCTGAAGTGATAGCAATTCAAATAAATAAAAAAGTACACAGTACAAAGTGAGAAATAAAAAATGAATAAAGTAAAAAATACACATTATACAAACATTCACATATACACTCACATACAGTATAGTAACAATCTCATCCGTTACTTCTGTTTTTGTTTTAACATAAATTTATTATTAACTTTTTAAAAGTCATTTTTGTTAGTTTAAGCTAAAAAAAAAAGTGCTCAGTAAAAGTGGCAATTCTTTAATGTTGCAGAGTTAGATGGCTAATAAAAATGGCCAAAAATGATCTGTTTTACCCAAAATTAAGTCCAGACATATCTGGTGTCTTAATTTTTTTAACTTGAGTTTTCTTAAATGACACCAAATTAAGTAATCTCAGACTTCTGACTCTGAATAAAAGTGCAGTCATCTATAAAAGCATAATGCAGAACTAAAAGAAAAGGCGTCTTGGTCATTTTGAAGCTGAGTCATGTTCTTCCTTGGATGATCCTATTTGAGTCGTTTGAAGGTTTTTAATATAGAATTTTTCTACTGTTTTAGGAAACTATGTACTCAGTGTCACTGAGCTAAACAATGTCTTTTAAGATAAGCGCGGATTATGACTTATGACGAATATTATGGATTATGACGTGCAGTTTGTACAATTCTAAAACGATAACAATAGTATTTTGCCATAATAGCATTGAGGATGGTTGTAAGGACCTCAGTTTTTACACCACACTGAGCTACATTTGGAACTAGGTCGCAGATGGACACAACAGGGGTTTTCCAGGAGCTAGTTTCTAAACATCACTCATCCAACACAATCATATTTTAAAGCAAATAACTGATTGTAAATCGTATTTTAAAACAAAAAACACTGCTGTGTTAAAAAAAAAAAAGGGAAAAAAGTGTATCATTAAATTTCCTCTGCTTCTGCAAATTTCACATAATTTCAAATAAAACAGAATGGGTTAATGTGATGTGTTACCACCCTGCAGTTGATTATTTTCCTATAACAGCACATCCTGAGGTGTTTAATTCTTCTTCTATGCAGCAATTTGCCAAAGCAAAAGATTGTTTATTTAATAAAGAATGGCACATTGCCTGTTTTAGCCACTTATAAATATGATGTGGAAAACAAGATACAAGATAGTTTTTGTTATTGCTTACATTATAACTGCCACAAACATAAAAAAAACCCAGAAAGTTACAGTTAAGTTCCTCTTACATAGCAACATTCTGGAAAAAATGGTAAATAAATGTAATATGAACTTAAATGATAATAATAAATTATGTACTGAACTACATTTTGAGATGTGCTGTTATTGGAAATGAATCAAAATTGAAAATTAACCTTCTGACCAATCAGAATCAAGAATAAATAAATAACAATACAATTTGTAGCAAAGTCTTTTCCACATGCCCTCCTTGTGTACCGTTGCTTTATATCAAACTTTTGTACACAAGTTAATTACTGTATAACACCTTACCTCTGACGGACATTATGGTACAAAGGTTCTATACGAAGTTAAAATAGCACAGCATCACAGATATTTTCTGTGTGCGTATTTAAGACAGTCCTACAATAAACTTGAGAACTCTGACCAATGATGTTTCTTCAAGTTAGCCAGGTAACACAATAATGAAATATTTAGTAACACTCGGTCTTCAGAACATGAAGTGGTCACTCGATAATCAGCTTGAGCTTCAGCTGAGGTCTTGGGCTGTTTTTTAAACATATAAATAACATCGCAGAGAGAAAGAGATAGTGTGAGAGGACAAACAGCAACAGTAGTAATAATCTAATCCTAGAGAGACAAAAATATAATCAGTAATCAGTGATCTAGTGATCTAGGTGGAGGGCTTCATATGTTAATACGAGCTCATACTGTAATTTCAAGGGGAAAAATGTATTACAAGAGATACAATAAAATGGAGATCAAGAACATTATTTGTGATAGTATTGTCTAATTATATATATATGCAAAAATAGACTTTATTTGATTATATAGATAGATAAATAGATAGGTATAGATATATTTATAGATAGATAGATAAATAGATAAATAGATAGATAAACAGAAAGAATTTATTAG
>JAQQZU010024867.1:7500-10472 GCA_030068025.1 Parauchenoglanis punctatus | reverse complement strand
TGGTGTTGACTCTTTTAGTGTTCATACAAATATTTACACATTAAGTTTACTGAAAGTAAAAACAGTTGACAGTCAGACGACGTTTCTTTTTTTGCTGAGTATATGTTCCAAGAAAGGAACTAAAGTGTTCTTGCAAGGTACTAAGATGAGTCCCTCTTCCTACAGGAATCATGTTTGGCACAGAGGATAACAGTGACACATACTGTGTGATGGCGACCCGGTGGTGATGGAGGAAACTGAAACTGTTTTTATTGGGCTGCCTTGGTGTGTAAGTATGATGGACCCGTACACTTCTGCACTGATTCTGACTCATCACTCATGTAAAAATAAACGTGATGAATATGTTCCACTTTACCACTTGTGCTGCACGCCTCCATATAAATCATGCTTTAATAATCCCAGGTTTTAAAGCACGGAAGATTAAGAGGGTCAGTGATTCTGTAAAAAACTTGCATATGACTAATCAGTGAGGTTCAGTATGCCACCCTCTTACTGAATGAGTAATAAGCCAATCCTGTTCCACACTCAGCACTTCATCTGGCCAATGTAGCACCATGGAATGAGGTCCAAAACCAACTGCTATAACACTGGGCAACTCCACTGTGCCTGGATTGTTTTGGCATTGGAAACTGATCTCGGAATTAAAAATTCATCCTGGTATCCCGGAAAGGTTGAAGAAGTTTCTGAAAAGTACCTGCGTTGGATGGCTATCACATTGGAAATGCATCACCATTACACACCTTGCCCTTGGGGAGGGATTTGTATTCAGGTAGGATCTCACTACAGAGGAAACTAATCTCAACTAAACTCACACGTGTTAAAAGAAAGACAAATCAATCTCTCTCTCTCTCACACACACATACACACGTAGATACACTTAATTCCCATACAGAACATACACGGGTGAGTGAACAGATAATCCATATTTTATTTTACAACCTTCTGATCAGTAGGCCAAAGCTTTTTACCATCACTGCTAACAATGTCGAATAATAACCCACAATGCACCAATTAACAATGCACCATTCCCAGTGTCTCCATTGCTGAAAACTATTCCAAAGTGATTACACACAAAATCAACCCCAAAAAGATCCCAAATTCATCTCACACATTTCCCAATCCTACACCAATCCCACACAAGCTCACACTGATTTGACACTTGATTCCAAACAGATCCCACAGCAATCCTATCCTGACCCCACTCTGATCCAGTACTATTCCCCCACTGATCCCATACTGAGAACAAACTAATCCAATACTGATCCCACACTGATCCAATACTTATCCAATGCAGATTTCTTTCTGATCCCAGACTAATATAATACAGACACAAACAATTCCCATACTTATCTCAAATTAATCCTGTACTGATCTCACAGTGATCCCCAACTTATCCAATACTGATACCACAATGATCCCACACTAATTTAATACTCATCTAATGCAGATTTACTTCTGATCCAACCTTGATCCCAGACTAATATAATACAGACAGACAATTCCCATACTGATCCCAAACTAATCCTCTACTGATCCCGCAGTGATCGCACATTAATCCGACACTAACCCTAAACACAGATCCCATACTGATCCCAAACTAATCCTCTACTGATCCCGCAGTGATCGCACATTAATCCGACACTAATCCTAAACACAGATCCCATACTGATCCCAAACTAATCCAACACCGATTCTGTACTGAGCCCAAACAATTCCGACACTGATCCAATACTCCAATACATACAGATTCTCTTCTGATCCAGCACTGATCCCAAACTAATCAGATACTGATCACACAGCGATGTGGTACTGATCCCATACATATCTGATGCTGATCAGACACTGATCCCATGCTGATCCATCACAAATTCCATAGCATTACAAAATTATACTGATCATCATACTGGTCACATACTGAGTCCAAACTAATCTGATATTCATTATACACTGATTCCAAACTTATCTGATACTTATCCCAACCTAGCCCGACACTGATCCCAAACTAATCTCATATGAATTGGATACTGAGCTCACACTGATCCCATGCTGATCTGATATGGAATGCTAAATCAGCAGTCTGTGTACATTTGTTTGGGATGTTTATTTGGACTTGACATTCTCTTGCGTGATCCATCCTTCAGCTGTGTCAATCATCATCATTAACTATTACATCCATAAACATTCAGAGTGATACAGAACCTAAAACCCAGAGATCGTGGAGAGGAACAGAAGCGAGACTGAATGCCGCACTGAATGCTGATTGATGTTGAAGTGGAGCAGAGTATATAAGACAGATGGGATCATGTTAGTGTGATGTATGGATATATTTATTTAAAGCTACAAACTGTGCTATAATAGCAGCATTATGAGTGTCTGAGATGATGCCAGTAAACACTTGGCTAATCTCTGTGAAAAACTGATATATTTGATGTTAGCATGAGCTGCATAGTGTATGCGGGAGAAGGACTTAAGGTAGTTACAAAGATTTGTGTTGGGATGGAGCTACTCGGTCTGTGGAGAGTTTGCGTGTGCTGAAATATGCATGAACTGAGAACTGGGAGCCACACACACACACACACACACACACACACACACACACACACACACACATTTTACATCCTTTAAAAGCAGCTACGAACAGATAGAACACTCAGTCACTTGTGTAAATAATGTGTGATTTCTTTTTTTGGACTTTACAAATTATTGACACAGTCGGGGAGTCAGGACTCTTTCCACATTATAAATTAAAATAAATAGAGCCCGTTCCTGTCTGTGTCAGTGGTTTTCTTTTTTAGTTCATTTATGCAGAATATTAATACAGCCTTAAAAGCACACTGGATAAATTCCCCAGCTCTTTCTACCAGTAGAGAACACACCACAGCATTCACCTTTTAAACCCCGCACAACAATGCAGAATAAGAACACATTCTGCACTGTTTACTCCAGAAAACCACATGAGAAGAACACACACA
>JAQQZU010024867.1:0-2500 GCA_030068025.1 Parauchenoglanis punctatus | reverse complement strand
AAGGTTCACTCTGTGACATTTATAACCAAAACAAACAAGACAAATAAATTTCTCTTTACGGCTCATTTATTTATGAGTTTTTGGGCCACTGTTTAACAAATAAAAATATTTCGAGAACAAAGTCGGGAAAGAAGCCGTAATATCTGAGAAAAATGTCACAGCATTTTGACAAAAAGTTAATATCTGAAGAATTACATTATAATATACAGTAAAAAAAAAAAGTAGAGGAAAGAGTTGTAATATTTCGAGCAGTAATAATTAAAGAATAAAGCGTGTAACATTTTGAGGAAAACGTTAAAATATATTAAAAACAGGATATTTTGAGAATAAAGCTGCAATTGTCAGGTATGGAGGCGGGCAAAGGATGTAAATGCAGGAGAGTTTCAAACCAAACAGAGTCCAAATCACTAAGGCAAGGTCAAAACACCAGGCAGGCAGGCAGGTGTATCAGAGGCTAGGAAATAGCAAAGTCCAAAAACAGGCAAGAGTCAGAATCACGGAGCAAACAGGTGTATCAGAGGCCAGGCAAAAGGCAAGGCCACAGTCCAGACCCAGTGGTCAGTAACCAGGATAAATGAAATACTGCCAAAAGGCTTGGAGCGCATGTTAAACATAATACAACACTGAACTAAGAACCCAAGCGAACTTAAACAGAGTGAATAGTGATTAGGACAAAATACAAAACAGGTCCAATACAGTGCTGGGAGTTGCGGCCCTCAGCAGCCCTGTTTAGAGGCCGCCGAGACTGCTGGGAAACGGAGTCCGTCAGGCGCTGAGACGGGAAGCAGGCGGCAGCGGAGACGTGACAGCAATATGTCCAAAATAGACTCACAATGTCTGTTATTATGAGACAATATGAAAATCTCACAATGTTGTGAGATTACTAAAATATCTATACTACTAAAAATATATTACTAAAATTATCTTACTAAAATAAAGCTGTAATTGCAGAACACAGTTGTATTATTTTGAGTCACAATATTACACAATATTCCAAGAATGAAGTCGTCATATTTTGTGAATAAAGCCTTAACATGTTTAGAAGTCAAAATATCTGATGTTATGAAAAGAAACTTACAGTATATAGCAATATTTCAAGAGTAACGTAGAATAATGTTACTATCTGACTGGATTGTAAAACATGGCAGCTACTGCGTAAAATATAAAACATCAGAATAACATCAACAAGGTGTTCTGAAAATAAAGAGGTTTCTTTAAAGTAACTGAAACCGATTAAACGCAATCACAAGGACAAGGGCGCGACGTTAAAAACAAAGTAAAAAAGTCAGACTGTTTAATATACAGAGAAAGTTGAACTGTAAAGAACTGCCATGTTTGTTCGGACGAATATCAGAGCTGGAGATTATGGTATCTTTACAGCTCATAACTTCAGCTACAAAGTCACAGTGACAGGAAGGACACTTTCAGCCACGCTGAGATTCGGGATGTGATGATGTTTATTTCATGAGACGCCCCGTCTGCGCTGAGGAAATGAGACACGACCCATCTGACATCTACATTAATGCGACACGAGAACTTTATCTGCCCTCGGAAACGCCCACGTCCCCTTCCACGCTTCATCGCCCTCACACTCTGGTCCCTCGCGCCGGGTTATGAACAGCCGCTTTCAAAATCTCAACTGATTTCTGTGTGAATTTTCATGGAAGACTGAAAGAGCAAACACTTGACCTCATCCTTTAAAACTATTCCACATTCAATCCAATTGATTATTAAATCAGATGCGCTGTAATCAGGTTAATCGGGTCAGAAAGTCCACACGGTGATCACTGCACAATTTAACGGGATATTAAACAGATTTACCACTTACTATGAACGTGAGCAGAATAAAAGGCATGTAGCAACTCGCTAAACTGGTAGCTACACTGGTAGAAACAGGCGTCTTTAAAGATTCTACCTGTCTACTGGAGTACACTTCTACATGAAACCTTTAGGGATTTCTACAAAGAGCACTAAATGCTGAAGGGAAACTTTTTAAAACGGTATAAATTACTCGCATTACTGGTTAGCTACACTAGCCTCGCTTAGCTGCCTCTATTAGCGATAATGTTTAGAGTGAAGCTCGGCGTGATCAAATTGATCAAATTCTTGGTCTCTTTGTGGCGCTCTTTCTCCTTCTCCCCATCAGACTGGAATTCTGTGCATGTCCCTGTGTCTTTCTTTCTGTCTCTCTCTCTCTGCATCTTCCTCTATGTCACTTTCTATTGTGTGTGTGTGTGTGTGTGTGTGTGTGTGTGAATCTCCCTGTTTCTCTCATTTTCTGTGTCCCTCTTTGTCTTTCATTCTGCATTTCTCGCTCTTTCTTGTATCTCTGTGTCTCTCACTCTTTGTTTCCATCTATCTCTCTCTCCCCCTCCCTCTCTCTCTCTCTCTCTCTCTATCTCTCTCTCTCTCTCCCTCTCTCTCTCTCTCCCCCTCCCTCTCTCTCTCTCTCTCTCTCTATCTCTCTCTCTCTCTCCCTCTCTCTCTCTCTCTATCTCTC
>JAQQZU010024866.1:0-10473 GCA_030068025.1 Parauchenoglanis punctatus | reverse complement strand
CGCCCGCGCCTGCTCCCGCTCCTGCTCCTGCTCCTGCTCATGCCCCTGCTCCTGCTCCGGCGCCTGCTCCTGCTCTTGCCCCTGCGCCTGCTCCCGCCCCTGCTCCTGCTCCTGCCCCTGCCCCTGCTCCTGCTCCTGCTCATGCTACTGCCCCCGCTCCTGCTCCTGCTCCTGCCCCTGCTCCTGCTCCTGCTCCTGCTCCCGCCCCTGCTCCTGCTCCTGCTCATGCCCCTGCTCCTGCTCATGCTCCTGCCCCCGCTCCTGCTCCTGCTCCTGCCCCTGCTCATGCCCCAGCTCATGCCCCAGCTCCTGCTCATGCCCCAGCTCATGCCCCAGCTCCTGCTCATGCCCCTGCTCATGCCCCTGCTCATGCTCCTGCCCCTGCTCATGCTCCTGTCCCTGTTCCCAGAGCTCTGTCTCATCATCTTCCTTTGCCTCCCTTGATTTCTGAGCTTCACAGGCCATTCTTCACTCAGCCCGTTCCAGTCTGCAGGATTCCAAGACCTTTCTTCCACATCCATGTCTGTCTCCTAGCTCATCTTCAGCAGCTGCCTGAATGGAAATATCAAACCTGGTTCAGTACTTTAAAAAAGTTACAGCTTTACTACTGACTGCTAAACAGCGCTGTTATGGCACTGGAGACTTCTTCCAAAAAGCATCACCTTATCAATGATTATACAATATGTTTGTCCGCTCTTGCTAGCAATGTTGAATTTTCTAATCTGAAGGTGTTGATAAATTTTCTGTAACTTTAATGCCAGCTGTAATTGAAATCACAGGGTTATTGTTAATCTGCTTGTTCTGCATTATAGTTTCTGTAGTAACAACTTATTCACAGGGACTTGCATGGAGGACAATTAACATAATTGAAGCCTAATAATAATAGATAAAAAAAAAAAAAAATGTAATAAAGAAAAGCTTAAAATGCCAATATGGTGAAGTTTAATTGACGTTTATGTAACATTTAGGGAAGGAATCTCCAGTCGGTTTAGGGTATGTAAAAGTTTTCCTTCATAAGACAAGATGAATTTTTTTTGTCTTCAAGAGAGAGAAAATAGATTGGGTGATGAAGGAACGACCAGTGATCAGTGATGACGGGAACTAACATCCCACAACATTAAACATAATTATAAACGTGTTAAGTGTCATTCATTAATTAATAAAAAAATAATCGCTGGCAAATTGCAGGACATTAAAACATTTGAGGATGTGATATTTTTAGGAAAATAATCAATTTCAGGGTAATAAGAGTAATTCTACTTTGCATTGGGCTCCATCACCCACCCTGTCATAGACTGTTTTTGTATAACAGCACATATAAATACGTATATAAATAAAGTAAGTGCTTAGTATATATTTTGTTTCAAGTGCTTTATTTTGTACTTAAAAAAAAAAAGTTTTCTAATATGTTTGCTATTTATCTGTTAGCTACCATAAATGAGATGCTGCTGTAGAAATGATAATATATTAGAATGAGTGCATTAATATAAACCTAAACTTATCAACAACTTCTGACCAATCAGGTTCAAGAATTCAACAGCGCTGTGGTATAATTAAGCATTATCACACTCGACATCGTGCTGTTGTACTGAATTTCGGTACAGCTGTGATTCAGTAGTAGGCCCAAGGCCGGAGCTAATCACAGCCATGGTCATATCCATCGTACAGGAGCACGATGTCGACTGTGATATTGCCTTTATACAGCAGTTCTATACACAAGAGATTAATATTGAGTAGTTTGGACACAATCAGGCCAAATGTTCTGTTTATTTTTGCTCCACTAGCAGAAATAGATCCTGAAGAAGCCACACTCATTGTATAGCACGTTGGCTAGAAGGCTAGTGAGCGTATATTGATTTGTACGTTCCTGTTAAATCTGCTTCTGGTAAAATTGGCATCAGATCTGGTTTTTCATCTTTATCTGACAAGTTTTCATATTTTAAAGTCAAAAGTTATATTCCTGAAAAGTAAAATTTGTCTGCTGATGATAATAGCTAATACTGCTTTAGTAACCGTTTCAAGCCAGAAAGTGGAATATCAGCAGACTTGGAATGCCGCGCAACCAATCAGAGCAGTGCAGAGGTAATCAGCATTACGCAACAATTCTGATTCCGTTAATGGATAGATATTACAAAGAACTTGTATTTATGTGGTTTTGTTAATAATACTGATAATACAGTAGCAATCTGGTAGGTAGCCTGTTTTGCATGTACCTCTAATGTGTGACTTGAGCAATAACATAAAGGCAAATCTACAAAATGGATTAGTATATAAAGGCTGTGTATCAAGATAGATCAAGTAAAAGCACAGGACAATCCATTCAGCTTAATGATCTATTATTTCACCGCAATCTTGCAGCGGTTTCCTTATTATGTAAATTATACGCTACCCTTAAAAAAATCAACCCACAAGCCCTCTGAACCACGTCAAACAAATCTACTAAATCTGTACCGTACTGGTAACAGTAGTGTTAGCTTTTCTCTTTTTTTGTTGTTCAAACACACACAGCTGCAGTAACGTTCCAGTACAGGAAACTACAATTTAAACTCATTGGATGGCATCATTTCCTGATTATTTTTAAACCATAGTTCATTTCGTGTATCAAGTGGATTAAGAAGACTAGAAAAAGAACAAATGATGCAAGAATGTAAGCCATCCACTACGAAAGGAAACATTAGCAAATGTTTAATATATTCTTAATATTTCTGAATAACTTCCCCTCCTGGTCTCATTCTGAGCCACATATAAGCACTTCTATTCAAGTTTATCTTCTTATAGATGCCTATCATTTAAAGATATGATCAATACAATATCTGCTCTAACAGATGAATCATATCCATGTGACCAAGTCTGAATAATATTTCAGTATCGGTGTAAAATTAGATCATTTTTTTTCTCATTTAAGCTAATATTTTTAAACCGACTCATTTAGGATGCGTAATTAATAAAATGGTTAAATTATCACATTTCTCTGGAGACTTTTTTCACTTGTATGCGTCTTTGCAGAGATATCTCTCCGTTTTCTTCTTTTCAAAGCTACAGAAACAGCAGTCATGCAGTTGTTTGGTACTTACAGTCAGTGTGTGTGGCACAGCTGCCGGGTGATGGCTGATCACTGCCAGACTCTAGTACGCTAAATAATGTCCAAAACCCCAGCTTTGCACTCCCTCACGCATGCACAGACGGATTTCGATGGTTAGAAACTTTATCAGAGCAGATAATCTGCGAGCTCTGATGACTGCAAGTCGGAAATGAAACTTGAAAGAGGCTTTACTTCCTGGCAGGCTGCATTGACATTTGAATTTTGGGCGTTTTACAGAGACATGGTGTAAAATAAAGTCACTAAGGATATGAAGAAAAAAATTAGATTAAAGTCTGACTGCAGGAAAAAAAAACCCATGTAGGAACATGAATAAGAGTGGATCTGATGGATACAATTACTGCTAAACTGTTTAAACACAAAGTCCAGCTGGTCAAATTTGTGCTCACTGGATTTTCCAGTCCTGCCTCCACATGAAACGAGTCTTTCTTGTCACTTGTGTGTGTTTATTTGTGGGTGTGTAGCTGAACATTATCATCATTTATGCTTTATCTTCCTTGAATTCATATTGAGGTCATACCAAGACATGACAATGAGGTGGTTTAGACCAAGCCAAGCACTTTTTTTAAAATATTTTAAAATATTTTTGTTTACTTTTTGCTTGACACTTCGCATCAAACCTTAAAATGCATTTCAGATACTGTATATCTTACATATTCATGTATGCCACAAATATCAAAATAGTATTCAGAACTATATACATGTGGAAAACAACAAACAAAAGGAACAAAGAATGTACAAGTAGGGAGTGATATTTTCTTTAGATCAATTGATTTATTAAAAAATAAATTAAGGTCTAAAGCTTTCCCATTTTCCTCCAATATGAAGCAAATTGTTTGAATTTATGATGAACACATGCTGTTAATTGTCTCCCGTTTGTAAATGTTCATTGTAATTTCCTTGCATGCATTCAAAGTTGCTCTCCTGCAATAACCGTTTCCCGCGAAGAGTCTTATTCCCAGCCACCAACAGTATATTCATTAAATATTTATCTTTTTTTCAACCATTCCTGCGTATATACCAAATTTGAATATGAATACACCAAAGATATGTTATCTTACTTTCTAGGGGCATTTCACATTTAAAGATATTTTGTAGGGCATTGTGTGTCCCTCTCCAACAGTCTTCCAACACTGTTATCAATTTTCTGAGGAAATAGTTCCTTGTATTGTGAACATATATGCAATTTCCTTATCTCCTGATTCGTTTATAAAGGAACGAGGTGTCACACACATAATGAAAACTTAAAACAGCACGAGAAGTCAAATCCAACCCTGGAGCAGGGCCATCATTAAGACACGCACTGTGCTTCACTGTTTGAGAAACAGTTCATTTTATCCAAGACCAAAGATAACAGTAATATCAGCGGGGCAGATTTAATCACCATTCTGTAGACACTCGACAGCCACTGGTACAGTTAAGGCAACACAGATTGTATACGTTTTATTAAGACGAACATGGAATGGGACTGTTAAAAAAACACTTTTTCAAGAAACTCTTCAGGACCTTCTTTTGCTGTCATTATACACATGATTAGTGAGATAACAGACTAAGAACAAAAGACCAAAAAAAAAATAATGGTAGGGGGCAGGGTGGGGTTTGAATGGGGCTCCAGTCAGACCGGAGACACAGAGATTAACTGATTGACTAACCGAATGACTCGGACTAAAACAATAATCAAGTCAAGTCAGTTCAGTCAAGTGGCTTCTGTTATTTTGGAATCAAAATACTACAGCAACCCTGGCCTAAGGCCAGTAACATGAAAAATAACACCTGTGTCACAGTGATTCATAAACTCTGAGGTATATTATTCAGTACCTACCATGAGTCATTTAGTATCTACTGTGAAACTAGTAAATACGTCTCTGTCAGAGTTAAGAATGCTAACGGACCTGTTCGGCCCAGATGACCAGGCTGGCTGTGTGATCTAACGTAGTTCCGTGTTGTTTTGTTGAATTAACACCCTACAGTGTTTACATATGTCCAATTGGACACCAGTGAACTCTAAACGTGTCAACACTCTGGGTGTTAATTCAGCTCTGGGGAGTTTGCTGTGTATATGGTTGAATTGACAATAAAGCCACTTGACTTGATATCAATATCACTTGATATTTTGCTAATCTACCAAAGAAGCAAGCATGTAACATGTAAATAAAACTTGACTACATTTTTAACAAAAGTGGCGTGTATAAATCATATAGTAGGCTGTAGCCTTTGACAACATGCCAACAAAAGACAACTACAATCGACTCAAATGAACGTAGGGTTGCTCTCAGCTCAAAATGACAAACATCATTAGTTTTATATAAATATGAATACAGTATTATGATATGGCTCTTTTTGTTATAGCGTTTTTAACCCAAGCAGAAAAACGGTTTATGATTAGATGAAGAATAAATTGGACTTATAGAGGATCCCCACTGATAGTAATTGAATCAAAAACTAATAATAATGTTTGTTTCTCTTTTGAGCTGGACATAAGTGTACTTGCATTGATTGTAGCTCAACAAGTTAGATCCAAATAAAATACAAAGAAATCTAAAAAATTTTCATCATCGTAAAAATTCTTACTTGCAAGAATAGTGCATTTTCTTGGTAAAACACAAATAAACACTCACACAACACATTACACTTTAGTAATTCACTGCCTTGTAGTTGGTTAAATGTTAAATGATATGTATCTACAAGGGAGCTAATTCACTAATAAGCATTGCGCTTAACCGGCGCTAATCTATTTGAGTTTGAATGATATTCTTGACATTTATTCAATCCAATTTGTGAAATTATGTGCAAAATAGCTGACGTTAAAATAATTGCCTTTTAATGACAATTACGATGATACCTCAATGTCTCCTGAGTAAACTCTTACTGACTTCTCATGCAGTAAACATGAGTTTCCTCTCCCTGAAAATGACACTGTACAGTGCTCCTTAAAATTACTCCAATATCCTGAAACACTCCAGCAGACACCTGTCCTGCCCAGAGGGGGTGTTTAACATTTAACACTTACAGTTCAAATGATTTTATGTGTCAAATAATGTTGATTTGTGCAGTAACTGTGCTATAATGTTACCTCTCATACTGAATATGTGAATAAATGGAAAAAGAAACACTTTTATCACTGAGCAAGTAGTTATGTACACAATATGTCTCTTGTGCACTGAGTAGCATTAAAGTCATGCTGAATATCCAGGCACTATAAATGTGCAAATTTGAGATGTCCTTCTACGCTAATTGGCCACCTCCTGAAAAGTGCATACTGGAACCGGATTGGCGCTTATATTTTGTGACACTTTTAACATTTACTCGTTTTCTCCTTTGTGAAAACCACTAACATGATGATTCTCTAATGTGAGAATCTCTACTGGATCTTAAAGACGATGCGGAACTTCTGCTCAAAGCTCGTCATCAGTCTGGTTCCCATCATACCAAAGTCATTAACCTGCACACACACACACACACATGCAGAAAGAGAGAGAGACATTAAGTTGTATTTCACTGGGAATAATTAAACACCTTTAGACCATAGCCCTGTCGTAGTTGTAGTTGAATTTGCCTCTTTATAGCAGTCATGTTCTGTATTAATTAATTATTTAAAACAAGTAATACAATGAGAAATTAAGTAAGAGAAGGGTATACCTTACAAAGACTACACTGTAATTAGACGAAGGAATGACAGGATGTAATTTGAGCAATTTGACTAATAAAAAAAAGATTTTACTTTTCGTGAGTAATTCCTTTAACCTAACCCCCCCCCCCCCCCCCCTTTATTGCATACAGCCCCCTGCAAAAGTATTGGAACAGCAAGGCCAATTCTTTTTTTTTTTTTTTTTGCTATACACTGAAGACATTTGGATTTGAGATCAAACGTGAGCAAAAGCACGTTTGTTGAGCAAAAGTATTGGAACAGATAATCATAAAGTAAATAACAGTTAATATTTGGTTATCTATGCCTTGCTTGCAAAATCTGCATAATAAATAAATAATCAATTTTTAAAATAAATGTAAATCGTTGACATTGTATTCTCTAAGGAAATGTTTATTTAACACTTATGGAAATGGTCTCCAGTGTCTGCACTTTATAACAAAGGTAAAGTTGTACATTTAAATTTTCTTCAGGACCGAGGAGTTCATGCTTTGTCGTTTGTTAGTAACACAACAAGCTACATTGTTCAAGAAAGAGAAAAAACAGGCTAGCGAAGGACTGTAAGTTAGAACAGGAACTAAATTGTTTGGCAGACATTCCACAACATTTCCAAATCAATTTAAACATATTGTTTAATTATTAAGAAGATTTAATTATTGGGTAACTGCTGTTGTATTAGAAGAATAAAACAGTCCAGGACATGCTCTTATAGGAAAATATCACCTTCAGGGTGATAACATCATACCACTCTGTTGTTAATTATTTTCCTACAAGTGTAATATAAAAATATATTCAGCATAAATATAAAAGTAGAGTAAAAGTACTTTATTCCTTACTTTGCTATTAATTTTATTTATTTATTTTTTTTACTTCTTTGAAAAGAGCCACATAATGTGACTCTACTGTACACTTTGACTTTGATTCATCTATGGAAAAAGCAGTAAAAGTAAAACTCACACTGTTAAAAGTTTGGCAGTTTTTGAAGATGAGTCTGATGTCATCTGCAAACTTTCCCACTGTGCTGTACATGTTTCTCTGCAGTTTCCTCTTCACTCTGTTCAGCCACATGGAATTAGAATTCCCACTGCTGAATCCCGGCCCCTGGGCGAGAACAAGGTTTAACCGAAGATATGTGATGAATTATTTTGTCTATCAAATCATGCAATATTTCCAGTGATGTTACTGAGCCTTTATTCCACACGCATTGTTTATTCAGTTTAGTCTAGATATTGTCTTTGCCTTTGCCTGAGCTATTCTATGTATAGATCATCTGATGCTTTGTTGCCTCATGTTTCATTGCTTTTCCATGTAGATGTATTATCCACTTTTCCACTCATGTATTACAAAACTACCATTCATATCCAAACCAGCCTAGGAGTGCTACTTAGTTAGACCTTGGTGTGATTACTGGCTCCAGTCTCTCATTTGAAGCTCATGTACATAATATTACTAGGATAGCCTTTTTCTTCTTACATGTATTGCTACAATAAAAAACAAATATGTTCCTATATGATGCAGAAAAACTAATGCATGCATTTGTTACCTCTACGTCGGATTATTGTAATGTTTTGCTGTCCGGATGTTCCATTAGGTGCATAAACAAGCTCTGGTTAGTCCAAAATGCAGCAGCTACAGTGCTTACTCTAATCAGAAGATGCTTCCACATCACCCCTATCTTATGCACACTAAACTGGCTCCCAGTAAAATTTCACACTGATTATAAAATTCCTACTAATCATCTATAAAGCACAGAATGGTCTTGTGCCACGGTGGTCTTTTATGATCCACCATGTTGGCTTCGATAAAAAGGTGCAGTCTCTTTGTTGGTACCTAGAATATTGAAGACTACATCAGGGGGCAGAGTTTTCTCTTACAGATCTCCACAGTTATGGTTTGGGACTCAGACACATTCTCAGTCTTAATGTCTAGGCTGAAAATGCTTTGAATAGTCCCACCTTTTGTTAGTAAGCTTTTCATTTAGGTAAAAGTAGATCTGTAGAGTTTATTGATAGACTGGTTTGGTAAAATGGGATGTTTGGATGCTGTCACCCTCCCACTCTTTCATATGTTCACTCAGGTTTGTTGACAGTGGAGTGGCTGGCCGCTTTATGTCTCCGGGCGCCCTCATGTCTGTTATTACAATCTGGTTCTCCATTTTTAGTTAGGCTGTTGGAGCTAGTCCTGCTGCTGTCCCTGTGTGCACATAATCTGCATCCTCTTAAACCACTAGAGGATAAGAGCATACCTAATAATCCATATTCACTCAGCCCCCATACATAAAATGTAATTTAATTTAGTTAGTACACATTACCATTTGAATAAATTAATGCCATATATTAAAAAAACTGAAAAGGAAATTAAGCTTGATTACAGTTTCATATGACTATCTCACAATAATGAGTATGAACTACATATAGTATTAGTAATTTATAAAGAGATGACGTGAATAGCAAGTGAATCAAAGAGCAGTGATTATTTGAGAGATAATTAATAATTTGAGAGATGATGAAAAAGTCTTACTGTTGTGAGAGGACCATCAGTAAACATACGTTGTGTGTCTTCCTTATACAAACACAACAGCAAATATTCACAGCGCTGATGAAAGAAAACAGACATGATCAGAACCACAGCTCTCTCTCTGTGTGTGTGTGTGTGTCTGTGTGTGTGTGTGTGTGTATACCATCATGTTTTGGTTTACAGGACTCTTCAAAGCATCTTCCAGACTCATGTGAATCCACATTTGCTGGCTAATCTTCCAAATGCAGAAAGTGCATATCCAGTTTTCCCTACACACACACACACACACACACACACACACACACGATCTTCATTAGCTTCCAAGATTTATTTTGCACTGAAATTCTGAATGAGTTGAATTATTTTTAGATTAATCTTCTTTCATCAACATCTTTGGTCTGTTTAATAACAGTTTTCTACCTTACCCACAATGCCCTCACTTCATTACTTAAAAACCACAAAGTCTCTCTCTCACCCCTGCGTGATGATTGGAGTTGGTAAGTGACAGTCCTGATGAAAAGCTCGTGGACAATCATCACAGCACACCAGCTCTTCGTCCTCGTCTCCGTCAGAGTCACAAATGAAGCAAACATCATCATTATTCTGAGCGAGCTGGTTATAAAAGAAAATAAAGCAAAAAATAATATCAATTTAAACCTGCCTTAAATGTGTACTTGACCCTATTTGGGTATAAAAGTGGCCTCCTGTTTGTAACAGAATATCTTTGTAACTTATGAAATAACAAGACATGTTTGTCATTTAAAATATGTGTTGTTAGTCACCGGGTCTTTAGGATGGCACTGATCACAGGGACACCCCAGCGAATGGATGTACAGGATCTTCTTCTGCACACGGAACATACACACATTAGCTTAAACCCGTATTTATCTTTAAAATGAAACAAGGGCTTCTCTACAACAGAGAGAGAGTCATCATTCTAATGCAATGACCTGATCAATTCCTTAAAAAGTGAGAACTGCCGAAATAATACTCGAAAAATATCTCTAATTATAGAATTTAATATACTTTCAAATTCCTGCCTTAATAGATGAACACATGATTTGCTTCTCTCATTAACAGGTTAAATGTATGTTTACCAGACAGTCTTTTGTGTCTCGCACATTACCTTCACTAGGTAGTGGAGGGTTTTGCCATGACACAGTATGTCTTTCTTCCAGTGTCCATCTGTCAGCGTTAACTCCTGCTGTAT
>JAQQZU010024865.1:0-10475 GCA_030068025.1 Parauchenoglanis punctatus | reverse complement strand
CTGGGATTTGAACTTACCTCTCATGTGACGATCATGTTGCAATACTGAGTTTCTGAATTTGAGTCATTCAGAGGATTCTTGTGTGACAGCATTACAGTTTAATGGTCCTGCTTCTACCTCAGATACCACAGACTCAGTCAGAGCCACAGTGTTGCCCGGCCTGCACTTTCTCACAGAATCAGTTGTTTAATCTATTGCGGTCAAAGGTGCTGCATGTTTACACTTTTTTATTTTTCACCTTTTTGACCACAGAATACCGCACAGAACAGAGTATATATTTATAGACAATGTTGCACATCGCATTTAAAAAATGTATAATAAAAGCGGCTAACCCTCAACATGTAACTTACACTAAACATCAGTTCTGAAGCTTGTGTTACAGATTATGCACAACATAAACAGAATTACAAAATTGATACTGCGTATATTTCTTATTGTCACAATCACACATTTCAGTAAAGAGCTTCTGAACATAAAATCTGTGGTATTATATGTTATATGTTAATTAATGACCCAAACTCCTTTGCTTCATCCTTGTTCTGTGATTCTCTTTGTATGGGTGATATTTAAGGGTCATTAAGAATGTATTGTATTAATGTATCTGTATTCCACTTGCTGACAATGTGTTTCTAGCTCTTCAACAAATTAAATAAAGCTTTACCTCACTCAGACATCTGCTTCCCCACAGAGAAATGTTGACAGTCATCCAACAGATGTAGTGTGAGACATGTTTGATGCTTCTTTATGTGACTGAAGCTGAACTATGTGACTGAAGGCTCGACTCAGTTATTAAGATTAATCCAATATAATATTTCAGTATCTGACTGGATATTTATTAGAGCAAGAAAACATTTTATTCTTGAACTTTCCACTTTATAGAACACGTTATTTTAATTTAAATTGTTTTAAGATTTATGTTGACATTATTTAGAAGTTTACTCATTTTTGAACTATTAAGGGTTGAATTAAGCCCATTCCATTTATGATCAGTCACACAGGCTAATAACTATCCGAACTAAATAATACATATGATCATTTTGATAATGGAGGGGTGTAATGGAGGTCACTGAGCAAAATTCCCACTATTATTAATTCATTCTAAAATTATACAAGTAACAACTGCAATCCACAGGAAAAAAAACAGCAAACACCTCAAATGCCTCCTTCGCACAACAATACAACAACAAAAAAAAGTGAGGCCATGTATGAAAAGTGTTCCATGCCAAGTTACCAAACCTTAAACATCCTACAGACAGACTTAAGGCATCTATGAGCTAATAATATGGCAACACCATAAATTTACACCACATAAAATATCAAACCACAGAATAAGTTTACTAGCAATCACCAGACATGGATCTATATATGTATATATGACTCAGTCAATGGCTCAGATGACTCGAAGTTGTTTAGGTGTTTAAGTTGTGTTTATTTTTCGTGTTTTTCATGAAGTTCTCATCGATTAATATTCACTTCATGCTCAGATTACAGAGGGTATGCAAGTGCCAACTTTCATTTTTTTTATTGAACTAAACACATCTGTAGATCAGCTTTCTGTAATGGAATTATGAAGAAATTGCCTAATGCAAAGATTATTTACACTTTAGTCTTTTTCTTACATTTCCAGCAGTCGCGTTGTGGTAAGTGTTGGTTTTGTGGAGATTTTTTAAAAACTAGTTTGCTGTTATAGTTGTTATAGCTGAAGTCTGGCACTTAGGTTATACCAAACAAATCTGTGTGTGGGGAACTGAAATTCGTTAAGTGCATGCAAAATGCTGGAATATGCTTTCATTTATTCATTTATTTATTTATAAAGTCTTGTATTTCTGCATGAACAGTCAGGTAGGCTGATGCAGTAATAAAGACGCAGGGCAGGAAGTGTCATGGCCATGCGGCATTGTTTCATATTTTCTTATCATTTTCCTTTATTTCTGTTTGTTCACAATATTAAATAATCTGCGTTCCTATTTGGGCAGACAAGCTGCTGGCCGTGTTGTTCATCTGCAAAAATTTTGGCACCCTTAAGAACATGAAACCATTTGTCCTGAAACATGTATGACATTTTGACTGACGATCAATTGTTCACGTAAAAACCGTTATAACGGTTTTTCTGTAGACTTTATTCCATTTTAATGATCTGAGCATGCTAGTAAGGAACATGCACATCCATTCTATCACTGAACTGAGTAAAGATCATTTCTGTTTGCCTTTTAGACTGTCAAAGAAATGTGACAACACTTTTTAGTGTTTTTAGTGCGAAGTTGCAAGACTAAACATGACTTCATTTCATGACAAAAAAACACTGAGAATAACGTTTAAAGAATATAAAGGCAATTGCCGGGACTACAACTTTGCTAAGTCTCTGTGCTGTGCAAACAAACAACTAAAGAGTTGGCAGTCCTCTCTACTGAAAGCATCTTTCTGCATGCACACTGATTAATCATGATCAGATCAAATATTTGTGATTTGGTAATGATGTAATAATATATTCATCATCTTCTCCCTAGTTTAGTCATTTGCCAATTCCCTTCCACTAGCTAGCTAGCTGCTATCATACAGCAGCAATCAAGGAGGGTGAAGGCTAACACATGTTTTCTTCTTCCTGCCAGCCATCTGCATCTTTTCAAACTGCTGCTCATGCTGCCTCACAGGGCAGCAAGAAACACTATCTATGCTCTTCTGCATACCTAAGCTCACGGACACAAACTATTGGCAAGTGTCGCTGTCATTATACAGAGACCAATGCCTACATTGTTTTCTTAAAATATATAAATTGATCAGCCATAACATTAAAACCACCTGCCTAATATTGCGTAGTAATGTTGCAGTATGCAGGGTGCATTATCCTACTGAAAAAGGCCACTGACTTTAGAGAATATGGTTGCCATGAAGGGGTGTCTGAAACAATGTTTAGGTAGGTGGTATGTGTCAAAGTCACATTCACATGAATGCCAGGACCCAAGGTTTCCCTGCAGAACATTGCTTAGAGCATCACACTGCCTCTGCCAGCTTGTCTTCCTCTCAAAGTGCGTCTTGGTGCCATCTCTTTCCCAGGTAAGTGACGGACGAGCACACGGCCATCGATATGATCTAAAATGAAGCGTGACTCATCAGACCAGGCCTCCTTCTTCCATTGGTCGAATTGCTGTTGTAGGCGCTCTCAGAAGTGGGCAGGGGTCAGCATGGGCACTCTGACCAGTCTGCAACTACGCAGCCAATCTTTTGGCACCCATGACCTTGTTGCTAGTTCACCGGTTGTCCTTCCTTGGACCACTTTTGGTAGGTACTAACTATTGCATACCAGGAACACCCCACAAGACCTGCTATTTTGGACATGCTCTGACCCAGTCGTCTAACCGTCATAATTTGGCATTTGTCAAAGTCACGCAGAGATGATCAGAAATGAGATGTTGTTCAATTCACATGTCAGTGGTTTTAATGTTTTGGTTGATCTGTGTATGTCGACGTATATAACTGGGGGGGAAAAACTTTGGCCAAAGTCTGACTTTTCTTTTTTTTTTTTCTTTAAATTTTTCAGACTTTCAAATCTTGGTTGACAGTATCTGCAAATTCTAAGCTGAAAAAAAGCCTAACTGCCTGCTTTTATTATTTTGCAGATGTTCATTCTATCAGTTGTTACTTCTTTAGCTCTGAAGGCCTCAGCCTTCCCAGTTACACAGAGAGAGTTGTTGTGAATGATGTGACCGTCTTATACTATGACAGCAACATGAAGTCGACAGCACCATGTCCCGAATGGCTCAGCACCACAGATGGTCAGCAACTCTGGGAAGACAGCTCATATAGAGCATACCACAACAGAGGAACTATGGCTGAAGCACTCCAAACAGCCATATCGCAGTTCAACCACACAGGTGCTTCACATGTTTTTTCCGGCAATAGAAAGATCACTTAGGATTCATTCCTCAACAGCGCTTATTTGCCAACAATAAGAACATTGCAAGTTCAACACATGATACGTGTATTCAACTCACAATTTGCTTGTCCATACGGAAAATTTAATGAATTGCACTTTATCTTGTGGGTGAGAGGTTACCAAAAGCAAATATTAAAAATCTGCATCAGACCTACCAACATTTATATATTTCAACACTGTGCATGCTGTGACATACTCCAAAATATGAAAAATGAGGCAGTCAACATCTGCATAGGTGTTTTGAACTCTCATTTATTAACTGACACTATCTGGAAGGCCTCTCCATCCATCTCACACTGGTAATACAGTATGTTAGCCTGTGCTCACCATGCTTGAAAAGTGGGCCACAATGGGAGAACGTTTAAAAAATATCTGCTCTAGTTGTTTTGTAGGTGATGTGATTTATAGGCGAGTGTGGATGTCTGAAATCGCTGACTATCTTGCAATGTTTAAATATTTAGTGATGTTTTGAAGTGAGAATAGCTTACTAAACCAATAAGTGCCGATTAACATTTCATAATTCAAGCAGAACTTTAAGCATGTTTGACTTTAGCAGTAGCCGCACAGTTTTATTACATTATTATTACAAGGTTTATAGTAACATATACAGATGTGAACTTGTTTTCTTCTGTGTTGCAGGCACCTTTTCAGATATTAATGTATACCAAGCCTACAGTCGCTGTGACGTCTATCCAAACAGCATGATCAAGACATTGTTAACCCATGGGTTCAAAGCGGTTCATTGCTTCTGTTCCTCAAGCCCTCATATATAAAAGCATTAGGGAGAAGGATAAATACTGGCTTGAAAAGATAGTGTCTTTCTACAGAGAGACCTGCTTTGACCGTCTTAGGATATACTTACAGCATGCTCCTGGTGTCAGCAGGAAAAATGGTAAGATATGAGACAGAGAAATATAATGCTTATATAATTTTGATCCTAACAGGGCTAATATACAGAGTCAGACAAAAAATGTGTACACACTTAAGGAAAAGGAAAAGTTGTATAAATATTTTAATACTAAATTTATTCAGACATCACGAGATTAATACAAGTTACCTTTGTCCTCTACAATTACAAGAGGTGCTCCAATTGTTCAATTACAAGTGGTGGCCATTAGCTTCCAGACATTTATGTGTAGAAGTGTTCCTGAAGTGTGTATATATTTTTTTCTAACTTTGTGATAGAAAGAGTATGGATATAACATCCATGATGATTTCCAAAAACAGTGTGAGATGTGGACCAAACCACACTTTCCACTTTTGCGTCAATCCATCTCAGATGAGCTCGGGCCCAGAGAAGTCAGCAGCGTTGCTGGATGTTGCTGATATATGGCTTTTTCACTTTGCGTGGTATATAGAAGATGTTATAGATTTTATAGGACTTTTATGTATGCCTATTATATAGCTTTTGAGGTTTAAATGTTTTGGGGTTTTTTTGGTTGTTGTTCAGCTCCAGAGGTCAGGCTTTTTGAGAGGCAGAGAGGCAGTTCCACGCTCCTCACGTGTCACGTGACTGGGTTTTACCCCAGAGCGGTGCAGGTGAAGTGGATTGGGGCAGATTTACAGCTGGTGGATGATGAGATGAATGATGTGCTGCCTAATGGTGATGGCACGTATCAGACCAGAAGGAGCGTGATCAGACCTGAGGAGAACACAGGAGATCAGCGCTACAGCTGTGTAGTGCATCACAGCAGCCTAGAGGGAAATATTACAGTCACCTGGGGTATGAAGTTACAGGTTAATCTAAACTATGACCTGGAGTATGAAGTTACACATTTAATCTAAACTATGGCTTTAATGACGTTATTTACATAATTAATTTGATCTTCATCACAATTAGTCTAATCAATGACCAGGAGTATTATGTTGCATATTTAATGTACATATAATCGAATGTAATTTATTATATGTTTGTATAATTAATCTGAATTATGACTCAGATTTAGGGTGTGATATTTATTTATTTGTTTGTTTGTTTGTTTGTTTAATGGCCTGGGGTATGATATTCAAGATTTATTCTAATATATGATCTAGGGTAAAATAAATAATCTGGCATATGTCATATAAAGGTAATATGCTATATGCAATATATTACACTGTATATTACACCTGCCAATTATATAGATATTGGTCTAATCCTGTCCTGGTTTATGATATTTCATAATCAGTATCAATAAATACTTTGATATTATAATATCTTTGCCCAGGAGTTTGATGTTAGATGTTGTCCAATATTTGTGCATTTTTTCTCTAAAAGAACTGTTGTACAGTAGACATTTTTATTCCAGTTTGACCAGATTTATATTTTCTGACTTGTAGGTAAAGAAGATAAACCCTTCAGGCTTCCTGTTTGGATTACAGTAGGCTACATTTTCATGCTCACAGTAGTTGGGCTTATACTACGATACTTCTGTAAAGTAAAGGTGAGCAGTTAAACCCTAAAGATTAGCTAATATCTATAATCAGTGTAGAAGTTCGAGAATCAGTGTCTCTCTCTATTTCTATTGCCTCTCCTTTTTCAAAGACACTGAGTATACAGTACAAGTGATAAAGTTATACTGATTGCTTATAATCGTCCACAATGAATTACTGTACATGTTAATACCTTATTCAGGTAACCTTCAATGTGACAGTTCATGTTCACCATGAATTTAATCTGTATTTTTATAACTTTTTTTGTTCCTCAGACACAATGTGATGGAAAATGACTACTTATGAGAAGACGTAGCTGTCTATACTGAATTATTGAACTCCTGAAGTCCTCAGGTCTAGCTTTTCCTTCTTGGATACTTGCACACGTGTCCTCTTCACTAAGGTCAATCGAAATGAAGAATGAGAATTCTTGTGGAGTTTTTTTTTTTTTTTTGGTTGGTTGGTTGTTTTTCTGTACCAGAAATATCTTACATTTCTTCCAATACCTGAGGGCCAGCTTTTAAACATTTTTGTCACAAATACCTTAAAGCGAATGTGCCAACAGAACTACAGACATTTTTATATTACGCTTCATTTTACAATAACAGATGTATTACAGTCGCATTTTAAAGAGCTGTGTTTAACCACAATCAGAAGCTGTCAAATAATACAGTCCCTCAGGTCATATTTGACTGACCTGACTTTCTTTTTCCAGCTACATATTGGCAGTTATTAGTGTTTTAGCCATTAGGAGGCAGCAAAGCCACAATTAATATTATTCATTAGGTTTCATTAGGTTTTTGTGTAGATGTATTGTATGTAGTGTTTGCTTTGTATTTTACTGACTGTTTGTTGTTTTTATAGATTTTTACTCGCCTATCAAATGCATAATTAAAAAAAAAAAACATTTAACTATTTTTGACCGCAATATCAATTTTATTTATTGTTTTTTTTTTAAGTTAGTATAATTTAATTATGATCAAATCTCTTATGACTGACATGCTGTGAACATTGTGCTGTCTGTGCTGTGTGACTGGGGGTGGGTGTCGGACTGAGAGATTTCACACACACCCTTGTGATATGACTCAGAGTAAATTGTCAGATAACAATACAGCCTACAGAGAGAGAGAGAGAGAGAGAGAGAGAGGAGCTGTTAGTTTAACATTCACCCTGATCAACACTAGGATTGTCAGCGTGCACACTCACGCTCATGCTGGATTTCTGTGTTGGCAGGAACACCACCTGTGCTGTTGTGAAGAATTATTTGCCAGATGTTAAGATGAGAGTAACGTCCTCATCGCTCCATCCCCCCTGAGCTCTGATTCCATGTGCTTCTGTTTTTGTTTTGTTTGTGTTTCCTCATTTCTGTTCATTGTTTGGTGCTTTTTTCACCTGTTATTCTTATTCTTATGACCTGTGTCTAGTTAATGCTTGTGTATATATTCCCATATTGTGTTTAGTTTTGTTATGGGTTTGTTTTTTTGTCTAGCGCATTCGTTTCTGTTCTTTTATCCGTTATCTCCCTGTGTTTTTGTTTGGTAAACACTGACATTGTCTTTTTTATTGGCTATTGAGTGTTTTTGTTTTTGTTTTTTTGTATGAAATTTATGTACCTTTATTTATGTGACTGGTTTTATTTAATTTCTTTTCTTAGGCCTGATTTATGATGAGCACATAGAGCTAGAACAATAGTTTTTGTTAGGATGTTTTAGGGGTCCAGGCACCAATTATTAATTACTATAATTAGCCTGTTTTATAGCACAAATAAGCTTCTTCTTAAATGCACTGCATTCATTTAACTTTACCAAGTTTATATATATATATATATATATATATATTTTTTTTTTTAATAAGTTTGTAAAATTACAAAATAATTGATGAAAAAAAATGACAGTTAAATCCTTTATTAAAAATAATAATTGTAAAATAAGAGTAAAAGTCTATTTTTTGTTGGGGTTTTTTAAGCTTAAATGCTGGTATATTATTTTTGGTGTTAATTATGAGCACTCCACACCACTTTTTGGAGTATTTTGTCCCAGGATTGGTGTATGGTGTTCGGGTAAAGCAGAATCTTCCACTCTCTCAGTTTTGAATCACCTCTCCTCCCAGCTCAAACTCTTTAAAGTCATTGGATGGTAAATTGTATGTTCGGGTTGTGAAACTACTTTCTCCATGTAAACAGGAAGAGAAGCATGACGTGCAGCAGAGGTAGCAATTTTGCATGCCACCTTTCACATGTTTTTCATCAGAGAACGAAAAAAAAAAGCGAGGAACAGAGCTGAAGTTATTATAGCAAACGCAGCAGTGTGAGCTTCTTTTAGCAGGGATGGTTGCAGGGTTTGTGAACAGGCCACATCCTGTCATTCTTATATAAGGCTGATGGCAGAACTAATGAGTTGGGCTAACACTGATTAAATGATTACTACAGTGACCTACAGAAACATTGAGTCCTGAGAGAGCTGCACTGAAAATCAATTGACTTAATTACTCACAATGTCCCAGTATGGACTGATCCCACATACATCAGGGGTTAAGGCAGATTTATGTATTTTTTCCCTCAATGTGAATGCAGTGTGGTTACATAAATACGTAAGCTGGACTAAGCTTAGAGATGAATGACGCCTTTGTGCGAGAGCAACACCCTCGTCATCAGATGCACTCAGGGACAGGCACGAACTGTTCGTAGCAGACTAATGACCAAGAGGAAAAATATACACAATCATGTCTATGCTAATGTTACATTTTCACGTAATGATAATTGCCTAACCTTGAATAATTTGATTCAGTATTGTCTGACCCAATATAATTTGTTTGGCACTATTTTGTGATTAATTACAGATACAAAACTACCATGTCCATGATAGGGGTGCCATTTTTCAGCTTTTATTTAACACTGAATATAAGAAATAGTTCACTCTAACATTCATAGATTGTGCTAATTCATCTCAGGCACCAATGTTTAATTTTGTTATTAGGCTTCTTTGCTGACATTTTCATTTTAACAAAGTTGATTTTTATAATAGAATTAGCTAATACACAAAAAATGTTTAACTAACATCCATGTTCATGGTAAGAGCATGAGAGGCATTAAACATTAAAGACATTAATAATAATCAAATAAATTTTAAAATCAATCGTTTATCTTCAATCTCAACTTCAAAATCTTATTTAGCCTATAGGAATGGGTAGTGATCTCACCAGTCAGTATCACTGAATATAACTGAGAATAAAGACTTAAATAAATAATACATGATATTTAGTGACTACCAACTGACAATCCCCCATTTTGCCACCAGAGGTCATCTTCCTCTGAAGACTAATTTGTTACCAGTGATCCTTTTCACCTCTCATGGTACTTTGCATACAGTACGAATCCTGCTGTACTTCACACTCCTTATGATGTAGCACTTTTGTTAAGTATCCCTCAGTCAGAAAACCTGAAGTTATCTCGGACTATTACAAAGCTCTGACACTGGAGACTCCTTTCAAAAATGTTACGAAAAACAGAAGAAAACTTTAGCTTATGTGACGTGTCCAGCATGCAAGGCCCTGTGAATGTGCCGTTACCATAGAAACGATAACATATTAGAAGAAGCATGCAAATATGACCGTGTGAGTTTCCTTACAGCTAACACTACAGTTGACGTAGAAAATGAATCAACATCCTCTGACCAATCACAATTCAACAGCGTGGTGGTATGAAAATTTAAATCATAATGTTAAAAAATACAACAACAAAAAACAAGCAAACAAACAAAAAAAAAACAATCCACTGGTTCAAAATCTCAGCCATGCAGATTTAAGAACCAAACCTAAGTGAAGCTGCTAATTCCTGAAGTAATTTAGACCATTATGGTGCTCAGTCTAAACCTGCTGATGAATGCCCACAGTGTTCAGTCTGGGACACACTAAACCAAAACAATGTTTGCAAAACACAAAGGTCTCCTGAGGTCTAATCTGTAGAAATCAAGACACAATGCAAACTAGGTATGTACTGATACTCAGTTATATAATATGGCACTATATATCCATCCATCCATTATCTATACAGCATTATCCATCTGGGTCACGGGGAAGCTGGAGCCAATCCCAGCATCTTCGGGCGAGAGGCGGGGTACACCCTGGGCAG
>JAQQZU010024864.1:0-10476 GCA_030068025.1 Parauchenoglanis punctatus | reverse complement strand
CAGCCAAAAAATAAAAATGTATACACACTTAAGGAAAAGAATATTTTGTGTATATACTATATGTGTGTGTGTGTGTGAGAGAGATTGTATTCAATCTACAATTTAGGCAAGATGGTTTCACTTTGAAAGAGACCTCATCATTCGCTATCACAAATTTTTCACTATCAAAAAGTGATGTTTCAAGCATGATTGACAGATTAATACAAAAATAATGCAATTCCAAAGGATTTGAATGGTTATATTTCTGGGACTCGCAAAACACATGGTTACCTTTATTTCTCATACACACAGTACCAGTCAAAAGTTTGGACACCTATGCATTCACAGGTTTGTCTTTATTTTGACTATTTTCTACAGAGTAGACCAATAATGAAGACATCAAAACTATGAAATAAAACATGTGGAATTATGTAGTAAACAAAACAAAATTTTATTTAAAAACTTTCAAAGTAGCCACTGTTTACCTTGGTAACAACTTTTGCACACTATTGGCATTAACCAGCTTAACCATCTTAACCAGCTTCATGAGTTCACCTGGAATGCTTTTCAATTAACAGCTGTGCCTTGTCAAAAGATAATAAGTGAAATTGTTCTTAATTCGTTTGACCATCAAACAGTAGAGCAAATAAAAAAATACAGCAACTAGACCTATTCAACAACTGTTGTAATCCATATTATTTCAAATATCACTCAGCTAAAGAGAAACAACAGTCCATCTTTACTTTAAGACATGATGTATCTTGTATTTAATAATAATAAAGAAAAAAACATTCAATAAGTAGGTGTGTCCAAGATATTGACTGGTACTGTATACTTGAATGCAATAACAGTAGAACCAATAGCATCAGTTCACAGGTTAGGAGTATCAGTAATTACCACACCGGGAAGAAAAATAGAAAGAAAGAAAAAAACCTCATTATCTCTTCTTTTAACTTTTAAACGTCCTAGGCCCTTGTAATTGATTGCCACATGGTACATTAGTCTGCATCAATATCTAATTGTATTGCAGTCAAAATTTCTACATCAAAGTGTATAACAGAATAATTATGGCAAGGAATGAAGCTGTACTGCCTTTTTTGTATTATGAATGCACTGTATTAGGCAGGGAGGCCAATAAATAAATAAATAAATAAATATCTTTGTTTGGAGCTTCAGGATTATGGTGACTATGGCTGACAAATTTCTTCTATGAAAAGCTTTTGGAGGATGTAATGGTATGTGCATAACAGCACTGGTTCTTCAAAAACAGGTTAAAAAAAGTTATGAGCTCAATCACAAAACCCTGCTGTTGATTATTTTCCTATAACAGCACAACATATTATACTTCATTGCTTACATGTTACATTTATTTGTGTCCAACTCAATCCATAACATTCTTTAATGTAACAGAATTTCACACATACCAACCATCCTTTTTATAATTGCTATTATTTGTACGTCACATGCATGGACATCTCGATCCTCACTTTTCTCCAGAAAACCCGTAAACATTTCAAGGGCATCTGCAATATTTAATGTTTTTTTTTTGTTTGTTTGTTTTCAACTGACAGATAGGGAGTGAATTTCTTTTTTCTATTTTTTTTTCTTTTTCTTTTTTTTTTTTTTTTTAGTAAAAAATGTCTTAGTGATTCATATACCGATTCAAGGATAAATAGCGCACACTATTTCCTATGGTTCCGCTGTTTTTACTTTTGTCTTAAGGCACTTTTGTCTTGACAGAAGTAATCATGAGATGACAGTACATAAAATATATAAGCCTGCTTGCATTTTCTGTTTATCATTGTAGAGTTTATTGTCGATGGATTTCATTTGAATATGACAAAAGTTAATAAACAGATAAAAAATTACATGGCCATATTAGTAAATACAAAATACATTATACAGTATGGTCATAAAAATATAAATAAATAAAGTGTCAAACTATGTCAGTGTGTAAAAATCAAATATGTAACACTAAATATTCAGATATTATCAATGATAAACATTTAACGTAGATTATATTAGGGATGTAACCAAATATGAATGCATTATTCAGAACAGATATTGTGTTCTAAATATAAACAGATACAAATACATGGCGTGCTATTATTTTTTTTTCTATCAGTGATTTGCTCCAGTACCCTAACCTAAATGCTGCTTTATTTTGCTTAATTATATATATATATATATATATAAAGGGGGAGGAGAAAGGAAAGGGCATACATACACATACACAATATATACAAATACAAAGAATGCAGGATATATTAGTATGGATGGCATAGTATGCAATTAAAATGCTGATTTTAACTGTAAACAAGTGTTATATGTCTAGTCACAATATGTGAACAAGAATGCAAAAGGTAGTAGAACAAATAATAACTGTGCAGTTGTAGTGTCTGGGCAGATCATGATTAAATGGAAAAAAAAAATAAAATAAAATAAATAAATAAATAAATAAAAATATCCTGGACACACACACATATATATATATATATATATATATATATATATATATATAAGCATTTAATAAAATACTACTTAAGGGTTCTCCTTTTGAATCATTTAGTAGATTCAGATAGTGTGTCCAGTGAAGTCTTTGGATCTTTCAGCACAACAGAAAAGCCTTTGCCTTATTGTCAGAAGACAGAATTCCAGTCCTGACAATGCCACAGCCATTCATGGGCAGGAGTCAAGGGAGGTAAACTAGGCATGCTTTCTGTGTGGGAGAGATGACATACTCTTTCTCCTCTGTCAATCACAGCAACACTTGCCAAGCGTGAGTGTCAAAAGGGTGTGAGTGTGAGCTCATGCATGTGGAAGAGGGTGGATAATGTTTTACACCGAGTGTGTAATGCTGCCTTGTCTGTGACTTATAGCATGAGCAGCACTTTGAAAATATGGCTGGCTGGTGCGTGGGAATTGCTAGGTGACCCAATTGAGGAGAAAATAAGAAGACAAATACTATTAAGTGGGCATTGTTGTTTACAGTGGTTTTAAAGCTCATTCCACTTCCACAAATACCTTGAATTCAAATAGAGACAAATGTTTAGAGCAGTGGTTCTTCAACCCACTGATAATAATAATAATAATAATAATAATAATAATAATAATAATAATATATTTTTTATTACTTTTATATGGGTTATTTTCTTGCATATATTAATTAGATTGGTGGGCCTGCTTACTCAAACATGACGCCTGAATTCTTGACCAGATGCTTTACACAGGGACACAGATTTTCCTCCGCTCTGCCATCCATCCGTCCATTTTCTATGCCTCTTATTCATTGCCAGTCACGAGGACAGCTGGAGCCAGTCCCAGCTGACATTGGGCGAGAGCCGGGGTACACCCTAGGCAGGTTGCCAATCCATCAAAAGGCTAACACAAAGACAGACAACCATTCAAACTCATATTCATACCTACTGGCAACTTAGAGTGGCCAGTTGACATAATCCACATCTATTCTAGATCGAAAGGTACCTGGTCAACCTGGCCGACATCTGTATTTGTTTTTTATGTACGCCAGTGAAGAAAATGTGTTCTGTCATACGTACGTACATTGACCCAAAAGGTGTAAGAATGTCCAATGGCAGCCTTTGACAATCCAGGGTATTCTTGCGCAGCTGCTAGCCAGAACTCATCCAGTGTTCATGCAGTTAAAGAAGTCTGTAGTGTCCGGTTAGTAGAAAGCTCAGGCAGTGCATATTTGAGCTCAGACAGTAGGTCATTGCTAGAGGAGCATGGTGTGTAACACTCCTGCAAATTGGGGAGAAATAATCATAAGAGTGACAAAGTGGTTTCCTCACTGAGAACATTTACTTGAATGAGGAAAGGACCACAATACAATTTCCCCTGGGTATGTGGGTGGAGACTAAAATAATCTATCTCAGTCTACCTAACCCTTTGTAGGCCACTGATAACTCGATTATAACTTAATTTTGAACAATAAAGGAATTTTTACTCTCATTAACCAGTCTTTAAACATCTTTTATGAACTCTCATGACTGTATAACCTTTTTAACCTTATCACCAAATTTTAATCTTACTGCAACCATGAGTTTAATCACTCTTCCTTGAAATTATAACAGACCATCAGTGTATTATTTTAACTTGTCACAGATTTCATGAAATTAACATTCATGGCATTCTCCTCCAAACAACCAAGTAACTGTGAAAACATTTCAAAATTCCTAACTCTCCACACGAGCTGTCCAGCACTTCAAATTTTTGTGAAAGCATCCACTTTGTCTGAGAGGGTCAGGATATTGTTGTTGGGGCCTTGTAGTGATGAGTTCAGTGTGTTTGGCTTGTCAAATATGCCTGCCAGATTTGCAATTCAGGTCAGTGAGGTGGTGTGCAAGAGAGGACAGTGTGTCTGACAGGAAGATGTGCACCTCATCATGCATCTCAAACAGCATGTAAGGACTGTGCGCCTTAAAGGCCACCTTGCTTTAGAGTGGAAATGAAGAAACTCGTGTTCAGACACTATTTCTTGACAGAGAAGTGAGAAGAGTCAGGCATTGGGTGTGATTTAATATAATTCACTCTTTTGGTTGCTGTTCGGAGAACATTGTTAAACTTTAGTGTCTTGGTAGCAATGGCCTCCCTGTGGATAATGCAGTGGGAAAGTTTGATATGTGGCATGACAAGTACAACTTTTGCTTTCAGTCCTTTTTTTGTTTGTTTTTTCCAGTGCATAGCTCCAGCACCATCCATGTACATGCCAATACAATTTTCCCAACATTTCCCTTCCTCTTCCTTCTTACTGTTAAACTTGTTGGAAATGTCATCACCTGTACACCTTCCCTTCATTGCAGACCAGAACAGCATATTGTCGTAGGGTTTCCCTTCATGACTATAGTAAATAAACACTATTAAATGTGCAATATTCTATGCATCAGAAAACTCATTTAGTTGTAAAGAAAATCTAATTATTTTTACTCACTCAGTGAGCTGAAATTTGATGTTTCTAGAAATCTCATGTATGAGTTTGGAGATGGTGTCATTTGAGAGGGGAAGTGCACTTATCTTCTCACCTTGCCTTGCAGTTTTTATCACAATTGCCGTGGGAAGGATGTGGCTTTTGTTCTTTGGCAATCAGGTGTGCTACTTTGTATGAAGCTGCTAGGGCTTTGGTGCATAAAGTAATTGAATTATGATCTTTTGCTCAAGCAGTTCAGTTTCTTTTCATTGAAAGAACTGTACGGGTTTATGAACTTAATCGGGATGTCTGGTTTCGAGATGCTTCTTCATTTTGACTAGTCTTAAAATCTCATTTGCCAGAACATCACAGCACAGCACACATCACGGGTGGTCCATTTCAGTTTTGACTTGGCAGGTGAAGCTGTATCTTGTATATTCTTTCTGATTATCCCAATGCTTAGTGGAAGGCTCGTTCTTATTCTCACCAGTTTTATGTAGGTCTATCTCACCTGAGGACACATTTGTAGGAATAGTAGACCCTCTTGTAGATGATGCTTTTCACTGGCTTTTTTCTGGAGCCACTGGTCCATCTTTTTGTTTTAACAGGCTAGGAACTCAAGCATCCAGCTTGTTTTTGTTTTCTTTAATAAATCAGGAAAGATTGGAGTTCTCATAGACAGAGCATCTGGTCAATTTCTTTCTCTGGGAGGAACAATATGGAAGCACTCTCAATCATGCATCTAGACTACTGAATAATAATAATTTGAAAAAATATAGATTTAAATTTTGAAAACTTGAAATAAAAACAATGAATAAATAAAAACTTGTTTAATACAGAAAATTATCTCATGACCTTTTCCACTTGGGGTTGCAGTTTAAAAACAGCTTATTTAGAGCACTAAAAAGATACATATGCAGAAAGTGGCTGTCAGGAATTGGTTGTAGAGATGCAAGTGCAGGAAAATCTTTATCAATCCATCCATCCATTATCTATACCGCTTTATCCATCTGGGGCATGGGGAAGCTGGAGCCAATCTCAGCTGAGTTCAGGTGAGAGGCGGGGTACACCCTCGGCAGGTCGCCAGTCCAACACAGACAAACAGCCACACACGCTCGCATTCACACCTATGGGCAATTTAGAGTAGTCGTTGCATGTCTTTGGACTCTTGGAGGAAACATGCAACCTGCAAACTCCGCACAGAAAGGCACCCTGGGTGACCCGGGGATCGAACCCAGGACCTTCTGCTGTGAGGTGACGGTGCACCACACCACACCACACCACCGTGTCGCCAAAGTGTTTATTACCAGGAAAGTAAATGAAACACAAAGACAAAGAAAACAACAATGAGAAATAGCGAGGCTAGCCAAGAGCATGATACAAATTAAAGTAATAACGACTAAAGACATTATCTTACCTGCGATAATCAGACAACAATGCAATTTGGTTGCTCTTGATCATGTGCATGCAGTAAACACGTGACATGCAATGGCTCATGGGTGATGTAGTTCAGCACCATATTGGCACTACCATGACTGTGGCGTTGCAATTCTAGACTATAGAATTTCTAAAATTTGAATATAAAGAGAAACTAAGCAGATGAACATCGTGTGTAAGTTGATATAATTAACTGTCAAACCTACTAGCAAAACACTGTGACAAAAACCCATGGCATCAGGATGGGTCACTGTCGTACTAGGAGTGTGAAAAATATAAGAGATGGCAAAATTTGTAGGCTATCAGTATGCAATGATGCATTAACAATGCTGGTCTCCTCCTGTGTAAGAACATTTTTTTTCTGGTAAGACAAACAATGCTAGAGGAAAAGCTAGTGAGTTGCTGAGTTTGAGTGTCACAGCTAACTTGCAGAAATGTTTTTCTCCTGGCACATTGATACTCAATTTTACACTAAAGTTAAGGTCAAGCATAGTTGTACACATGCTTGAGAATTCATTGTTATGGGACATTGGCTAACTTAGTCATACCTAGGTAGTAATTTGCCTGCTCTGTAACCTACTGAAGAAGAAAAAACACATAGTGAAATTGTTTCTGTTCATATTCCAGCTAGTAAGATAAGTAATACAGCAGACATGCCTATGTAAAAACTGCCATAGTACCTTTGATATGTATATAATGTTATAGCTAGCATCGATAAGTGTTCATTGATTCCAAGTATATTGTATGTAGCTAAGTGTCATATTACCTTGGAACTGTTTTAGTTGTGAAATTAATAGATTAGCATTAATAGAATTCATGGTCTATATTTTTTATTTTAAAAGTACATTTGCAATGAATAAAGAGGTAAAATTACTTAGTAAAATAGGTTAAATTTCACACTATAGTACATGGATTAAAAAAATAAAAATACCCCAAAAAAGGGTGGCAACCTAACTGGGTGGCAACAGTGTTAAGATTATCCTATTTACTTATACAGTTGCTGAATAAACTATAACTGTATAGTGACAGTGGCAGTGATTGGTTTGGTTTCTGGTGTTTTGTTTTTTTCTCCCCCATGCTTGTTCTCAACAACATTAGAATTAATCATTAATCATTAATGACTTTAAGAATTAGTCATTACTCACGTTCTTTGCAATACGTCTACTACTACTACTACTTATAATAATAATAATAATAATAATAATAATAATAATTTGCTTTAGAGAATTTAGCATTGGTGTGCTGATATAGCTAATTTACTCACAAATAATAAAATTTTTATTTGTTTCCTTTATTTGTGTTTTTATTATTTTAATGTTGTTGCTATGTCTAAGATGCTATGCAGCTGCCCCCTTTCCCACCAGTAATCGGCGTAGCATGGTCACGGCTCCAGAGAAGCCATTGACACCTGTCATCTCTGTGTAGATGTCTAACTATTCTGTCAAGCATAGACAGAGATGTAGAAATGCATACAGGTAAACAACAGGGTATGAGGAAACAACAATAAACAATAGCAATAAAACAGGAGACAAACACAATTAAAAGGGGAAAACAGTATCCAAAGGAACAGCAAGATTTAAGTACCGAAAGGCAAAAGACGAAAACACAGTAAAATATCCATTAGGACAAAATGGTCCTTAAAAAAGCAAAACAAATAAACAACAACAACAACAAAAAAAAACCCATACAAAATCAGACATGGTATATTGAAAATTCCAAAAGATTTAACAGATAGCAGATTAGTAATGCAGGCTAGAAAGTGCAAACAAGATTTAGTGATAGGAAAATCTGAGGAGATTAAATGAGAAATCAATCAGTAAGAAAAGCATCTAGAGAGAATATGATGGGACGTGAGTGTGGTTGCTGGCTGTGGATCCTGAGAGCAGGAGGTCCTGGAGGACAGGGTGGATATGGCATTAATAACACAACCAGGAGTTCTTCAGTCTAGGAGGTTTCTACTGTATTTATAAAGATACGATTTATTATTATTTTTTTTTTCAAAAAAGGAATCATGACTACGCATAAATGTTTGTCATCTTAAAAATTCAAGAGATGGATTTGTTCAACCTTAAGGCATGTTCTTGCACAGAATCTCTTTCTAATAAATAAGTGATTTTGTTGAAATGAAGTTCACCTCTTATTCTTGAAAACCTGGACACTCCTTCCTAATCTAAAGCTTTCAATACTGAAAATTCACCATATCAGCATTTGCACTTTTTTTTAAAACATGTCTTTATGTGGCATGTGCATAAGAGTTTCTTCAGAGTGTTTTGGGCTTTGCTCACCACTAAAGTAGAGGAATCAGATGAAGGATAAAGTTTTTACCGAGGTTGAAGCAGTGTTAATTTTGTCAGTGAAAAGTTTGATGACATTGTAATTCATTATGCCATGATGAGTGAAAATGAGATGAAAGCTTACTTCTTAAGGGAATTTTTTCAGCCGGGAGAAATATCCTTTAGCAAAATCCATTACAATATGTTACCTTCCCTGTTTCTTGTTCCTGTCCGTAGATGAGAAGCGAAGGAATTTGGCTCACAAGGCTTGCTCACTTACCCACTTGCATGGCTTTCACAATGTTCTATTCTGGTATATGAGTCAGGACCCACACATGGTGCTGGTCTAAATTACTGAACTTCGTTAAAACTAAAATTACAATTGTTGTCAAAATTCACACTGGGTTTAAATGGTGCTACATCACCAAGACATGTCTGAAAACATTAATCAGGTTAGCTCAATCTGTAATTTTCTAAATCCAGCATTTATTTCAATATGGTTTTGGTAGTCGTGTGGGAAAAAGGGAGAAAACACACATTCTTGGCTCATATTATCGATTGCACTTTAAAAAGGTCAGCATAATCTGAGTCAAAGTTGAACTTGATTAACTATGGAAAGGCTTCAAATCCTAGCAGTTAGAACTCTCCATAGGGAAACAATGGCTTCATTGGTGCAAAGCTGTTTTGCTGCTGCTCATCTGTAAGTGCCAAGTTGTTGCTATAGAAACGCTAAACTTTCAGAATGAGTGCCTTCATATAAACCTTGCAATCTACTCCCAGAGCTGCTGTTATAGAAACCTAATCAACACCTTGTGACCAGTGCAACATTTTTCAGACTCTGCGTATGTGTGTAATGTATGTATGGTAAAGAAATCACTGTAAGATCATCATTAATATTGTGGTTGAATAAGCATGTGAAGTATAGTAAGGTTTCTGGGACTTGTAATCACCTCAATGTCCTTATAGTCCTGAGGGGTTGAACCCATTTATATGTAATCATTTTCTGAGACTGAGGATAAAGATGCATTCCAGTCATGTCACAGGCAAAAGTTAAACTTTTGGAACAGTTTTAGATAGCTTGCATCAATTAAAAAAAAAGAAAATTGCAAGGGAAAGCAGGAATCCAATTACACTCTAGGCTATGTAGAATCATTAGGGACAAATTTTAATGCATTAGCATGAAATTAGCAATGGAGATGTAATGCATCTACTTCACCAACACAATAGGATCAACCCTCAATTTTTCAAATATATGTCAGAAATGACAGGCTTAAAAGACACCACTGGAAAAAAAAAGACATTTCTCTTGCTGAGTCATGATTCTGATGAATGAGCATCCTGTCTCATTTATCTGGCTCATATTAATCATGCTTGTCTGACAGTAGTGGTCAGGATTCCACTCCATTTGATTGCACTATGAAATTTCCAAAAGAAAAGCTCAGAATTGTCATCTCCTTCTATTAATGAGTGCAAAATATCCATTATCACTCTTTAAGCATTTTACTCACAATACTGTGTCATGTAGCATTGATCAAGCTGATGAAGCATCACTGATTAATATAAGCTTTGGGCTTTAGAACACAGCAAAAAAGCAAGTGGTTAATACCTTTCATTATGTACAGCCTACCTTTTTGACTTTTAGTGGATGAAACTGTAAAATTAATGTAATCAGCAGTTTGCTCCAGTAGATAGTCCTAAGCCTTATAGAGCTCCAAATTCAAAGATATTTCAAATATTTCTAGTACAATAGACCATAATCACATATGAAATATGCTTTTATGTATATTTGGTGCGGTGGTTAGCACTGTCGCCTCACAGCAAGAAGGTCCTGGGTTCGATCCCCGGGTCACCCAGGGTGCCTTT